>JACDRP010001215.1:0-11665 GCA_013841185.1 Hycleus phaleratus | reverse complement strand
CCAAATTTTAAAACAATCAGTATTGTCACGTAATAATTTAACTGCAATACCAACTAAGTATAGATAAAGTTACTAGATTCCTAACGGAGCGAATTAATATTAAATTAGTAGAGTATGAACTAATCTACGACACAGTGTAATTAAACTACTGCCAACTGCGATACACCCTGTATTTTTTAATTGAATAGTTGTTTAATTGTCCCTTCAAACAATAATTGTCGGTTTATTTACAATTAGTGCAATTAAAATAATTTCCGTCTGATTAAAATGGGAATCAATAAAAATCCATTAAAGAAAATTGAGTATAGATTGTGGTCATTTCGTCTTATTGTGGAAAATCCGGGAAATTCTAGATGGCGCCCGACTCATATTTCCGATATATAATGTCAAGTTCACACTGTTCCAATTGATTCGACTCCTGCTACTCCTGCTGTTGTTTATTTGCTGCTGGTTTTGTTGAATTCGCGTCAGTTGTCCAGTGTCTCGGCTAGTGAGCGGTGAAAGGTGTTTGTCGTTAGAAAATTTCAACTTTTCCTCCAATAAACGACGAATTCCATCGAATTGTTGACGATTTTTCGAATGATTCTTGAGGTATTTGGGGAATTTTAAAATTATTTTTATTAACAATAACTCCTCTAGTATTGCGATTTTTTAAATTTCGTGTAAAATCAACCAACAATACAGGGTGTACAACCTCACAGTTGATAGAATATGAACCGATCTGTTATTATACAGAACGTCCAGAAATTGTTGAAAATTAATCTATCTAGCGGCGACAAATTGAACTAAAATCGACATAAATGTCATTTGAATTTCTGGCCAACTTGATTTGTTTTGATTTTTAGTGTTATAGATCGAAGTCAAGGTGACCACGTGAGATTATGGAATTTAGGTAAATTCGTTTAGAATTCCACGTGTGTGACCTAACTGAATTCTGTTCCGATTTATTTAAACAATTATAAAATTCCGTAATTGTGTAAATTTTGCGGTAAATTTTCACAAACTTTAGATATTACAAATGTTTAATTAAAACCATTTTTCTTATTAATGCTTTAATTGTTTAATTAGGCATACAATTAAATTATATTGTTAATTGTTAGTTAAATATCGGTGTGAATTTAGTAAATCTCAGGTTTATTTATAAGAGATTCAACTATTATTTATTTTTAGTTCGATTTTATTTGGAATTCTTCTACGTTTAATAATATCCGGCCAGGTAAATTCGATTCAATTTATACAGACTGTTCCATTATAGTAAACACTTGTTTTTTTTTGGTTAGAAAACAATTTTTTCAACTATAAAATCGCGTAAATTACAAAGTACATTAACAAAATTTAATCTTACAAATTGCCAGTTAACAAGGCGTGTTATTTAATAAACTTTTAATACGAATAGTAAACGTAAAAGAATTGAATAAAAGAGAAATAAAATTGCCAATGTTTATTGCTTATTTATGCACTTTTCAAATAAGTTGAAAATTATTATCTCGATATGTTATTTGCGGTCAATGCCTGGATTTTATCTTATATTCATTTATTTAATTTGACGATTTTAACGACAATTACAGTCAGGCTTTAAGTACACATTTACTCGTAATTGACGTATTTTATTTGCTTTTTTTTGACAATAGAAATCGTAAAATTCATCTAAACTACACTAAATGTTGAGATTTACAATAATTACGATTATAGATTTTGTTTCTATTCAATTGTCAAAGTCAAGTCGTTTTAGACAACGTTTAAAACTCAACTTTACCCGGCAGTTGGCCATGAATGCAATATGGTGGCGTATTTTGGTACATTTTGCGCATGACGTCATTTTGGTCAAAAATAACATTCAAGTTGGAAGCGTAGCGAAAATGTGATTTTCTAACTCGCGATTTCTCGCTTGTTCTTGCGGCTACGACAATTGCAGATAGATTTTTGAAAAGACCACTTCTTGTAGTCTCTAACAGTTTTTTCCGTTCTTTAAAATGTTGATATAAATTTGAATTACAGATGAAAATCTAATTTTTCGTATTTTTGTACAATTTCTTGTATTTTCTCTTATAACTTCACCAATTTTGATTATTTTTCAAAAATTCTTGTACTGTTAGTTAGGAAATGAAAAGTTCTTTTCAAATATTCAAGAAATTTTCCAATTCCGCCGTTAGTTTTCCGGAAAATTAAGAAAACGCCCGGGAGGGGATATAAGAATTTGGGAACAGTTTTTATTTTACAGCATTGACCAACCCCTCATTCGAAAGCTGATGGAAAAGCCGAGGGGATGCGAAGCCCTTTTTGTGATATTTTCAAAATTGCCTGAATTATCGCAAAAATTTGAATTGATTTTCTGGCATTGTTTTCACTTATAAAAATTAATAGTAATAATAATTAATTGTTGTGGTAATTTGGTAATTATGTGGTAATATAATGTTCGACAAATTTTTGAAAAATTATTGTTTTATTTAAAAGAAAAACCATACAAACAGTCTTCTATAGGTTATGTTGACATAACCAACATGACGTCAAATTGTTTCACACCACGAATGCAACTTTTTATTTAGCAAAATCTTATTAGTTCCATATAAAGGCGCCAAATTTGAAAATAACCAATGAACTAGCAATACGTCACTTGATAATTTAATTTTAATGCCAACTTTAGATAAAGTTACTAGATTCGTAAAATACTAAATAAAAACACAGGTGAACTACTGTGGCGCCTCATGTGAAGTAAGTTACGACTCAATTCACAAAAACCACGGCCAACTCTATATTGATTTTAAAATAAATTCTACATTGAAAACAAATACTTATTTTATTTGTTGATTGATTGAATGAATGGGTGTATTAGAGGAAAATACAAAACAAAATAAGATTGATGATATTGGAAGAGATGGAGAATAAGAGGAAGAAACTGAAAAAAAACACTCCGCACATCTCTTCCTGAAATTACTGAATTGGATTGGATTAAGAGTCCAATGAATCTCCGGTGTAATAACGTTTTGTTTATTTTCAATTTTTTATATACAGGGTCATTCAATATTGTGGCACATAAAAGCATTCTGGTTACTTAGTGTCGTAGATTGATTCATACTTCATTAGATTTGGTACTTTTTAATGAATTTTCCAAGAAGAAAGCTACGACACTATATTAGCTAATTACGAGATGAAATTCTGTATTTTAAGCTCACATCTAGTAGGCTTTGTTAATTTCGTTCATTTGTGATAAATGAATTCACTTTCAATTGTTTCGGTGTTTTTTTCCCATCTCTATTACAGATGAAAAATCGATTCAATTAAAATCAAGTAAATAGCGTTTTTATTAAAATTTTAATTAATTTAAACCAATTAGTTTACTTGTAGGAAAAAAATAATTATGTAGAAAAAACGGGTATGAATTTTATTTCCATCTCACAATCAGACGTGTACAACCTCATTAGTCCATGGGTATGACTTTAGGAAATAGAGTCGTAGCTTGTTTCATATTTTATATTTTATTATATATGAACAAGCAACTGAACCAAGTTACGACTCGACTATCACCAATGTATGGCCAACTGCCAGGCGAACCTGTTAATGAGCTTCTACTCTACAATTCCATAATTGAAAGGAGTATACTCAGTTGTCATAGCAACCGATTGCTTGAAAGTTAGAGAATACCACTCTATGAATTTTTATCGACTGTACCAGGGTAATTCGTAGATCGCAGCTTTGTTCGGACACTTGAATACTGTATTAACGTCAAATTTAGTGGTATATGAACTAATCTAAGACAATAATACACACGATATTATAGGTAGATTTTTTTTTGTTAATTTTGGATAATTGATGATTTTCGTTTCTAATTAGTTGTTTAATTAAACGAAATAAAAGTGAAATTCTCTATTACCAACTAGAATGAAATCGACAATAGTTTGCACATTTTTTTCTCCTCCAACAATTATAAAAACAATAAAACAACATAAAAGTAATCATTGGGAGTTTTGTAAATTAACAAGAATTATTCTGTAACAATTTTCCTTGTTTTTGTTATCATTTAATTACGAAATATCGTCGAAAATTTTGCAAATTCTTTCGAATTTTTGCTTTTTTTCGGAATTTCAACGAAAATTTACATAAATTTTTGTATAAATACCGCATTAATAAACAAATTAAAATTCGATAAAAATCGAGATTGTAATGATGATTATTATAGAATATTGTAAATTAACATTTTAAATTTATTCGAAATCGTACCAAGTACGGATTGATGTTTAGAATTATCACTATTAATAGTTTATAAGGGGAGATAATGACATAAATAGGTCTTTTTGGGGTCTTCAACCTTATTGGTGAGACTTTCTGGAATTATCTCCATCTCCATCTCCATTATTTTGATGTTTTCGTAACGAAATTTAGAAAAAATACAGTGAATTTGATCCGATTAAATTTCGCGATTGGAATTAAAATTCCCCACATCGTGTCGATTACAAATTGATTTTTTTTTTGTAAAGCAATAACAATCCAAACTCATCATTATCGTTATTAACAAATTGTTTCTCGCAGGGAAAAATCATTGTTTATAACAATGATGATGATGACGATAGATTGTTGTAAGTTTATGGTTGAAAGATTTCTAAGTGATTTTGGTCAGTGAACTTTTCAAAGTTATTTTTCTTTCCACTTGAAGATCGGACGTGAAAAAGGAACGTGTGGACGTCAAGGACGGACTCTCATCTAATTGTTAAATTCACTCTTTTTCCACCTGCACCTCCGTCAGGTGTTTTTCATCATCATCATCATCAATGTTCTTATTTTATTTGAAAAAATCGTGCTTTGGCAACTGATCAAAATCAATGCTTGGAACCCATCCAAAATTTGATTGACTTCTCCATTATACCTTGTACTATTTATTCATTTCTTGTAAAACCAAAAAAACAACATTTAAGGTTATAAAATTTTATGTGCAATACATAATTAATTAAAGCGATATTGGAATTTCAATGAAGATAAAAGTACACAATTTCAATCAATCGGAAATTAAATTAGAGACGATTAATTAGTGATTGTCATCAACTTGAAAGCATTATGTCATCATCAAATTACAAGAATTTTCCTTCCATTCTGTCCGGTAGCAACAACAACAACGCCAGGAAAACAAACAACACTCAATGGCTTAATTGAATTGTGTTTACATCACTCAAATTACACTCGATTACACCCCTCAGCACTCCGAACTGTCTCTAAAACATTGTTGTATTCTTGAACTTTTTGGTTAGATCCGTCACCATGACGACGCTGTAGCGTTTACATCTCGCTCGTTACAATTCTAGCATATGCATAATTGAAAAAAGACAATAAAACAGGCGTTGTTATGGCAACGAATCGCCAAAAGTTATAGAATACCAATTTAATACTCATACGTATTGAGTTTGATAATTATCTATGATTAGCATAAAATTATATCATTGGCATAAATATTCCTATCGAATATATTTCGAATATTGAAGGGCTTTTAATAAACCGTAAGTTATAATTATCCGATAGAAATTCAACTAATTTAACAATTATTTTTATTGAAATAATTTACTAAAAACTGATACATTAGACAGAAGATTAATTTAACTTTAAGTTATCTAGAGTCTAAAATAAAACTTAAATCAGTTTGATGTTAGCGTCAGATAAACCTAAATTAAAATTATCTTAGATTAAGAATATTTAAAAAAATTAAAGCAATCAAACTATTAAAACCGTTAAAAAGTGAATTGAAACAAGCGTTTTCGAAAAAGAATATTGTACATTAAACTGTAAGTTAACAAACCGTAAGTTATCAAAAATATCACGTATACAACATAAATTATGTACGAAATTGGCGTTATTTGAAACAATTCAAATTTAACTCGTAAATAAATAATGTAGATGACATTTAAGACACCGTTAATCTAATCTAAAATTAGTTAACTGTCTGTTAGGTTAAAAAATACAACATCTCTTTTTTTGTATCAAATACAAGGTTTTGAAATTGATAATCTGAATATTAATTATATTAAACTGACATTGGTAAACTCGAAGTTGTTACAATAAAATCGCAGTTAAATTGAACTTAGATTTAGGGTTATTAGAGTTTCATAAAAGTTAAAATTGTCGATAAACTATCTAATTGTGTAAGAATAAAACGAAAGAAGGTTAAGTTTAAGAAACCTTCAGATAATCAAAGAAATGAATAATTAAACCGTGTAAAAATGACTAATTATTGATTAATTGCCAATTTGATTCTTGTATTTTTCTTAAATTATTCAATGTCACATGACATCATCGTAATTTATTCAATTTTGTATTTTTAAGAAAAATAAACGTTACTCAAAGATTTTTTTAAATTTTGTTAAGTCACCAAACTCAGTACTGTAATAACTGTTAAGCTTTTAGGGTGATATTCACCAAGCTAGAAGGAAGATTAAACTCGGGTTAAATTGTTTCACCAACCGCGATCAAGTCAAAGTTACGTATTTGAGACTATGTAAAGATTAATATTTAGTATAAATTATTTTCTTTAGGTTGGCAGTTAAACTTTCATTCAAATGACAGCTGTTAACAGTAAAATTCCCTATCTACAAGAATTTTTTTTGAAAAAATCATGCAAACTAGAGAAACTCGTTCGGAACAAAAATCTCAATTGATTCGTTTAAGGATAGGCGCCACACAATTATCGATTCATGGCTTGTAGAACGTACAACGTTTGCAAATTTATCGTTTTCAACATCAAATTAGAATTTCTGATCTGTTTCTATTGATATTCCGTTTCCTTAAACTTGTGTGTGAATCAGTTAATTGGATTTTTATTGGAAATTCTAATCGACATTCTGGATGGACATTTGGCTAAATGCCACATTATCAACGTTAATTCTAATTTGAATAACCAATTGCACCAACAATCTAGGAAATGCAGTTGTTGTTGTTGTAGTTCAGGTTAACTTGAAACCGTTACAACAAATACAGAAATCTAGTGTTGATGATGAATACAAATTCTGCTCAATTTGCGAAAATTCGTTATTCTAATAAAATTAATTATTTGTAACCAACGATAGTTAAAAAGAAATTATTAGTATAGGGTTTAATTGACAATAAAGTAGATTAAAATTAGTTAAAGTTGATGAAACCGAATCTAGACCGATCTTGAATTTAAATACAGTTTAAAAGAGGTGTAATTTTGGTGGATGCGCCGGGCGAATATATCAAAATCACCAATAAAACGAATTTTTTTATTGAAATTCCGATATAATTAAACAAATAGTACCTAATTCTACTAAATTATCAACATTTGTTATTAGAATTGTTAAAATTTTGTGGTATTTATCTAAATTATCTGCACGATTTTATCGGACAATCACCGGTGATTAATAATCGTAAAAAGCGTGATTTTCGTGATAATAACAGTGATTTTAATGATTAGGTATGAATTTAGGTAGATAAAAGAACGTCCTTGACAACAACCTTGTTGTTTTCTAGTAGTTGTATTGTTTTTGTGAGAATTTACTCATCTTCCAAAAGTAATAATTAAAATAACGTCATACTTTTTCTTGTAAATATAAAAATAAACTAAACAGATAAGACATCATTTGTTCATTTTTATAATCGATAAGATTTATACAAATAACATTAAAACCTGTTTTTGCACGTTCTATAATTAATCTCTTCTAATTAAAACAATACAAATTCAAATCGTTTTAAGTATAATTAGATTAACAGTATGTTATCAGTAATGGTTATAAATTATGGTAGAACCCGCGCTATTAAACTACAATTCATTCATTCATTGATTCATTCATTATGGATTCGATTGATGGAAAAATCCGGATTGATTATCGTAAATTAAATCCGGTGAATCATCGAATATTTCGTCAACAATTCGAATAATTGTAGGGTTTCTTTTGCGTCATTACTACGATGTCGAAAAATAAAACGAGTTCTATTACAACGGAAAAAATGACGATTTAGAGGACGACTACAATCGGAAGTTGTTATTTCTTTTAATTTTTGCGAATAAAACTCGAATTTTCGAGACATACGCCGTTTGTATGATCAGCAAGAAAAGTACGGTTATTTTCGGGAAATTGCCACTTTTCGCACGGTTATAACAATGCTAATAGGCGTTAAAAATCGAATATTTTTGCATAGTTTTTTTAATTATCGATAATAAAAGTATTACATTTGGGAATTGGAGCATGACTTTTGGAATGGCTCGTGACATTTCAACGTCTCGTCTGTTTTTTTTCTTTCATTTTTTACTGTACTGATCTCCTTTATATTTGAATTGTGATTTAAATTTCATAGAATTAAAATCATCCGAATTGCACGCACATTTTAATCGTTAAATAAATACCGTTTCAATTTAAATCACGCATACATTAAGTAAAATTGTTTAAATAAATCCGTTGTTGGTGAAACGAGTGTTAAAAGTGAGCGGCGGTTTGTTAGTTTAATGAGAGAGTGGTGCCAAAAATCACCGTTTATTACACGAGTTTAGTTTATAAAACGGGTCACTAAGTGGCGAATTTGGTACGAGTTTCTTTTATTTTTTCTACTTTGCACCGTTTTTTGAAAAACTTTAAATTCTTGTAATTTAGAAATGTTTTAATGGCCAATATCGTTGATATAATAGTTAGAAATTCAATTAATATTTTTTAAATTTGTTCTATTAAAAAATTATTGAATAATTCAAGATATAGTAAATCCACTCATGTAGTATAAAGTTTTGAATTTGTTGCCAACCTTCTAATTCAAAGACTAAAAACTTTTATTAGAAATGTATGGTAAATTTTATATCCTTAGGTTGGTAACACTACACGATACTAGTTTGTTTATAGATCAACAATTTAACCTCAAATTTTATGTTTTTAAATCTGTTTTTTTTTAATTTATAATAAATTTTGTTTTAAAAGACTTTTGACTTTGTTATGTTGACTTATTATATTTTATTGATATTTTTATTATTGTTTATTTAAATTTCCCGCTTCCAATGAATATATATAACTAGATTTACTGTAGTTTGACAGCTGTCATTTGAGTTTAACTACCAACCTTAAGAAAATAAATTACACTAGCTATAAAAATCCACAAAAAAATTGCGTTAACAACTATTAAAGTACTGCTTTTGTTGTCTTAACAACCTCATTAAAGACACAAAACAGATAAAATTAATTAATAAACACTGTAATTGTTAAGTTTCCTACACACTACATGTTTGACGATAATATTCAAATGTATACAAAGCTTAATTTTGAAATTCATTGTTCTAAAAACGATGAAATCAGCCATCTGTTTTTCTACAAATTTAAATCCATCCAATTAAAATTCAACAAATCCTCGATTTATTTATTTAACAGATTTCAATTTAATTACAACTGTTTTGAAAACTACTTGTATTAAATATTATACTCTTTTTTTTCTAATGTTGGCACAATTTAATCCAATCATTGTTACTTGTTGCTAAGCAACTACAATTAAGATGAAAGAATTCAACTTTAGACACGATTGCTTGATTTCTCAGCACTTGTGCTTGACAAACAAATAAAATGTTGCTAAGCAACTACAATTAACAATGGAAAAATTCGACTTTTAGCAGATTGCTTGATTTCTTAGCACTTGTGCTTGACAAGTAAAGAAATAAAATGGTGGACCATTACAAATAGACAAACCTGGAAACTTAGTAGACAGAGATACCAATAGAAAATAATAAAATAACTAGATTTATGTTTTTTTGTAGTTTTTGTTAGGGAATTTTTGATTTAACTGTCCTTACTCGTATCATAAATTCTTGTTATTGGCGTGTTTATTAGAAGAAAGAAAAATTATANTTATTTTTAACACAAATTAATTGTAAATATTTTAGATGAAGATGTTGCGATTCAAAATAGCGGTGCAGGATTAATGTTCCAAAATCCGAAGGATGGTCGATTTTATCTAGCTGGTATTTTGGATCTTGCACCGAACTCTAAAACTGGCAGTTATGATTCGAATCAAACTGCCCTCTATACTAATGTTACAATATATAAAGACATTATTATCGAGAAAGCAATTCGTCATAAGCGCTATTAATCGTGTTTTAATGAATTTTGGACAATTATGACTTGAAATTAAAGAGTATGCAGCAATTATTTAAATTTTTTAATCAGCTTTGTTTTCACTATGTAAATAAAGAGTTCTGGAAATGAGTTTGCCCACATTCCACTTAAAATGTATAATATTGCATTTATTTATTTTTCGTTTGTTTCTTTTTATTCGTTATTAATCAGTTGTTGTTGATTAGTAAAAAATGTAATTAAAATGTCTCAAAAATAAATGCAAAACGTATCAAATTATTCATCAATGTTGTGTCACAGTTATTTCTCCCTTTTGAATGCCATTTTCTGTGAAGATTTGGTTAAAATCCACAGAAATTGTAACTTATCGCGCAGATTTGGAAATTTGGCATGTTTAGGAGTAAATTGTGGGCCCCCAGATCGAATCAGAGTTAAAATAACAAAACGCTGAGATGGAGGCATCTGCTGTTGTGCATCTGACAAAAAGACCTTTAAAAATTGATTTGATGAATTTTAATTTGTTTCGTGTCCATAAACCGGTTGTTTAAATCAAACTTGCTGCCTCAACAAGTTTTGTTTTCCAATTACAAAAACAATAAAATAATGACTATAGTAGTATCAGTTGTTTTTATAAAATCAGTGATGCCTGTTTCTTAAAATTTAGGAAATTTTATTTTTTCTTCACAATTCCTGGAAATTCCTAGCAATGCCTTAAAGATTATTATCCAAATGATCCAAATGATCCAAATTATCTAAATTTCCCTTAATCAGAAAGACATTTTACGAACCAACCACTGTGTGCTTCACTGTGTGTAATGAAATCTTCATTCAGTTTTCGCCAAACTATAATTTTCCCGTCTAATTCAAATAAAGCTTCAGCAGAAAAAAACCGTCCCAACAAGAAAAGCTTCGTTCTAATTCATGTTATTAACCCCTTGCCTTATGACTCGAGAGACGATTGTGTGTGCCACTTTCGATGGAAGCTTTTCTCATGCGTCGTGACCAGAAGCAGTTTCGTCTCAGGCTAAATTGTGACCAAGCCAGTGGATAGTAATCGTACTGCATTTACTATTTAATCAAACCACAGAGTTTGATAATTATATTAATTATATTTCATTGTTATTTAAAAAATGCAACTGTATATTGCAACTGTAACAAACAATAACGCAAAAACAAAAACATTATCGCGTAAAAATAATAACGTGTCTGATACGTGATTTTCACTTTTGGCCAGAAATAATCATCACGTCTGTAATACGATGTTCTCATTTTAGGCACAGCAGTACGATCACGTTTCCCATACGTTGTTTTAAGGCAAAGGGTTAAGGGCTTATGAGCTCTCCGTATTTCTGTAAACCTTCTCAAAATAAAGTTTTAAGCTTAAGATTTCAGCGCTCTTGCGAAGAAATACTGATCTCGTTCGCTTTGAGTTTTCATCAGCTTACCAACTTCCCTTCCCCTTTTCGTCCACAAAATGTTTATTGTTTTTGTATAAGAATAGTTTGCTTCCCCAAATTTTGAAGCAAGCAATGTCAAACTTGATATTGTCACTTTTATCGAACTATTATCCCGGATAACTAATCATTACAATCCAATTTGCAGGAAATAGTATATTAAAAAACAAG
>JACDRP010001213.1:0-11692 GCA_013841185.1 Hycleus phaleratus | reverse complement strand
AAATCTAATAATTAATGAGTGAATTGAGACTCAAATATTTCCGTTAAAAAACTGTTAGCTCCTTGGAAACGAGCCAGAAGCACACAATAGATCAATAGATACGGTTTTTATCTATTTTAATTGGATGTAATTGATCAATAAATTCAACAAAATTATGGAATTCGTTGTTTAATTGAAACAATACACGCTCTCGACCATATCGCCGATAAAAATTTTATGACTTACTCCCCGGTTCTTATCAAAATCATCAAACAATCATTAAAATCGATTCAAATAAACTTCTCGGCCTCGGATATTTGATCATCTGCTAAATCTCATACCGTATTGATTCTATACGTGTGCGTGTATTTTTAACATTCAAGGGCAAAATCAATTAATGAAGGACGTTATTACCCGGAATTAATGATAAAATTATAGATTTGTATTGGAGCATTTCGTCGTACAACTAAACTAATTAGAATTTTATAAATAGCGACAAATAATCAGCCAATAAAACATGTGCGCTTTCTCATATGTTGAATAACATTTAACAATGGCATTATTGAAAAATTCGCTAGGCGATACGTTATCAACGTACAATAGAATTTCCGGTTTTGTGTTAGTTTCCAACGATTTTTATCAACGATGATTCTTCACATTTCTCAACGGATATGTCTGAAGATTATCGATCAGACACCTCGGTTTTCACGGTCAAGGATAATTGCATTCTCTCTGAAATAGATTTTCTAAATTTCCATAAATGTTCGAAAATTATATAACGACAAGTGTGCCACTTTCTACTAAATTGTTGGATTTTCGAAATTTGTAAAAATCAACTCACTCTGAAATTACCGCCTTCTCTCACCGAATTTGAACCAAATTAATTCATCAATGAAGAAATAAATAAATAATAGTTATCCGAGTTTTTTTTTATAAAAAAACGTGTTCCACTAACACTTTTGCGATTTTGCAGAACACTGGCAGCAAAAATGCAAATAACCGTGCCGAGTAGTGACAGTTGAACATATTTCCCCATTCTTCGTTTCTGATTGGTCAACGCTTACGTAATCCACCAATAGGACACGGCGGCGATTCCACCGCACATCCCACCGATATTCAAATTAAATACAACTAAATTTTATTATTTATTAAATCGAACGTAAAGAAATATAGAAATTGTGATATTAATTAGACACCTCTATTTGGGAGATCTTTCACTTTATAAATGCGAACGAGCCAATGTTCGGTAGTGTAAGCCTCCTCGAGCACGTCCAATTCGAAGTCTTTATTGCCGATTTCGGCGCCGCGTACCCGATCATATCCCGGTGGTTTTCCGCCTGTAAACGAAATCGTAGAATTTCCCACATCAATATTCGAATTTATACCTTCTGTGTAGACTTGTCCGAAGCGATAATAGCACATTTTGTACATCAAACAATTCAATAGAGTCTGCGATCCGTCTTTATCGATACGAAATTCACCGTTTGTCGAATAATAATCCCATTCTTTAATGTGTTGTCCGCGTTCTGTACTGCCACCAATACGCACCATCCACAAGAATTTATTGATATCGTCCGATGAATAACCGGTAAGGCCGCCAAAAATCACCAAAACATAATCGACATCTAATTCTTTCATTATTTCGTAGGCTTTCTCTTCGGAACTGGCCATAGCTTGGCCAACACGACTTATATGCGTATTATTCCACGTATTATTATCGACTAATATTGTACGATTTGCCATTGCTGTTATTTGATAACCATAATCCCACCAGGACATTATTTTCGAATCGTCCGGTGTGTTCATTTTCAACCAATTGTAAGCCTCACGGAAATCATCGAAAATTATACGACCACCATCATGTGAACGGGCACTCAATACAATACTTGGTGAACTGTACGCTTCCGATGTTACCCAAGTACAATGGAAAATATACGAAATTAATAAAATACAAATTATACAAATGAAAGTTGTTGAAATTTCATTCTTTAAAATATAATTAGATTCCAATTTTTTCGATTTTTTATGTTCGGATATTTTACCACCATCTGTATTCTTCATAAATTTCGTTAATAGATGCGATATTGCAATACCGCTTAAAATACACATAACTGGCGCTAAAACTAACATCAAACGCACCATTACACCCTAAAAAAAAAAAAAACAATTAATTCATCAATTATTATTTTAAATTAAACTTACAGCAAAATAGATACTAGTAACGCCGTATAAAATCATAAAAATATTAGCATCATTCAATTGACTAAAACAAAAATATAAACCAGCCGGAAAGAGGAAGACTAAAATTTGTAAATCGAAATAGAATGAACTCCACGATGTTGGTTGATGTTCTGATACACTAGCAATTATCGGTATATGATTTTTAGCATATGATGGATCTAATAACGAATAAAATCGACCTGTCCATGGTGCTATTTTACCAGATAACATCAAAATTGTCGATAATAATATAAATAATACACCGACTGTATACAATAGAAATTGGAATAGTGTATCGAAATCAATTTTAGTTAATTTACTACGCAAATAATCGATAAATGCGTGAATCTGGCACAAACCGAACACTCCAAGTGCCTAAAATTTCAAAATTAAACCACCATTAATACCAATAATTGCGAAATTTACCAGCATATGTTCGGAACTTTGAACCGGTTGAAAACCAACGAAAGATATCTGCATTGATAATATAGTTCCAATACAATACAACGTACTGTAAGCTACGTAAATACGATGCGAAAATCTACCAGTTATCATCAATACCAATACGTGTAATGGTATTAAATTGATTAGAAATACATAACCACCCCATGACGAGACCTAAAATTGATTATAATAGAAATAATAATGATTTATCGTCGAGATATTACCATATAAAAATAGGCGAGTGCGGCTAAAGTCCCCCATAGAATCGTTCCAGTTTTAACCGCTTTAATCCACGTATAATACGTTAATAACATACAAAATATAGCAATGCCTTCATTATCATAACTACCAGCAACTGAACGACTGATATAACCGGGTACGATCGATACAAAAGCTGCAGCAACTAAACCAGCACCGGCATTCTTAACTTCTTTCGTTAACAAATAGATAACAATTGTTGTAAACGATGAAAATAATGGTGCTAAAAATACGCAAACATTACGTATATCTATCGTTATATTGAATAACCATAATAGATGATAGATGATTGTTGATGTTATCATTAATCCTGGATAGATTGTACCGCCGATGATGCGGCCTAATGGGTACCAGGCGCGGTCATCGAACCAATTGTGGAATTTATAAAAACCCTCTTCGGCTAAATATTTCGTTGTTCGGTAATTGAAATACGGATCGAATTCATGGATGACACTCTCGAAACGCAATACGGAAAATAAACGTGTGGCGAACGCTACAAATCGTATATAACATAACCTCAATTTTATCAATTCCTCTATACGTACACAAAATCGCCGCTAATGTTAATATCGAGAAGATCAATAAAGTCTCCTGTTTCTCTACATTTGCATTTGTTGTTCCTTTACGATTTAAGCCCAACATTTTTCGATATCTGGGTAGAGGAACTGGGAAATTTTTGCAAGTTTTTGACTTAAATCTACAACAAATTTACGATTAATTAAAATTCAAGGGAATAATTAACGGTTTTGTGGTAATTACGCTACGTTTATGTGGAATTTTGTTTAAAAAATTTTCAAAAACTAGTGTCGACGTCACACCATCTTACCGGCAGCCGGTAATTTTTGACAACTCGTTGACACTCAGTACTGCCAACGTTTCAAAACTACACTACCATATTTAATCAAAATTAATAAATATTTATGCTTATCAATCGATTGGTATACTTGATAACTGTATATTTAAATGTAAGGATGCAAATTTGGTTAAATTATTAATTTCAGTTTGATTGGGAGTAATTTTGGTTGCCTATATTGAATATCTAGTTTTCTAGAATTTGGTGATTTTATTGCGTCAAGTTGGCGAACGCGCGAAATTCAAATATTCTAAAAATTATCATTATTAAATTAATGTTAATATTGTTGATATTCTTGTAATTGTTATCTATTCTGCGGTGGGATTATTTAATAATTCAAGGCCAAGGACGAGTGATTCATTAGCTTTATTGTCAACCGTTTTACGACGACATTTCCATATTATTATCATTGATTATGGCCCATTTTGTAATGTGTTTTAATGGGATAATTGAATAGAATTCTGGATCTATCAATAAAAATTGCGTTGATTTCTAGACAATTCCTCAAACTATTAAAGCCAAAAGTTTTAATCATGGAATATAACGGCGAAACAACCACATGATTCATTTTATTGTTGTTTATTTACGACCAGATATAGACTACGAAGAAAAGATCTGATTCATTTTATTATTATTGTTATTATTTTAATAAACTGCGATAAGAATAAAATTAGAATTATTGTTTTATATTGTTGCATCTTTAATATTTTTGTCCAGTATACAAGATAGTGTATTTTTTCAATTTTAAAGGTCACCGGATCTGGAAATGTATACCTGTTCTTTGGGTTGTTTCCACGTCATTTTGAGTAGTTAGAGGACGTATTGAAGGGTTATTTTCGTTAAAATTCGAAGAATTCTAAGATTTCTTGATAATTTTTCACAATCAACGACCCTCGAATAACAAAGTCGAAGAGATTAGAACAAGTGATTACCATATTCTAGATTCAAGGAAATACGAATTTTTATTTATCGAGTATCGGATTATTGTTTTTGTAAAAGCGTCCCATTTCTCATCTAAAAAATAACAACTTTCACCATAATTTTGAAATTCTGTTGTTATTTTCTTGTATCTAGAAGATTCCCCAAAGCAGCCACTCTCTTATCGCCAATCGTCCTCAAGTGGATTTTTACCGGTTTTATTTGCCCGAACATTATCAATTTTTGACCTAACTGTGGTTATCATTAGAACGATGATGATGATGGTGGTGATGATGAAGAGACGCCCCCACCATTCGCCACTTTGCCTATAAATACCAATCATGTTGGTTGCGAAGAGGTCGAGTCTGTTGTTGAAAGTGCACCAAGCGAAATCGCGAGCGAACAAAAAAGTAATTGTGGCATTTTTACCAAGCGATAAAAATGCTTAAAGAAGCCCTAATTTTTAGTGTTTTCTGTTTGTGGGTCACTAATGGCCAACAATTCAAGTAAGTATGGTAGATTAGTGCCGAGATGGCCCAGTTTCCAATTTAAACAAGTTTTTTTGTTTACCGAATATCTAAATAGAAACTTTGTTATAGTACGTCAATAGAAAGGTCTAGTTTTTGGGATGATTTCACGGTCTGAGGTGTTAATTTTGTGGATTGATGTCAAATGGCATTGACCTTGTACCGTACAAATTCCTCTTATTACGCTCAATTTTACCAATAAATTAACACAGAGATGATAACAGGAATCTTCCACTTTTAATCAATTAATCACAACTTTATGTTTAGATTACTTAATTCTTTTTAAATCAACAATTATGCTGATTTATCAAGACTGACTGAAGTTTTTTTTGCATTAATTCCGCGATTTTCAATTGCAAAATTCGCTAATTAACATATTTATGATGTTTTGAACGAAACAATGGTTCTAAAAGTGTACACCACTAAACTTGAATTTTCGCAACGGTACCGAATTCTGTGGAAATCTACCTTTAGTTATAGAACGTACACTAATCCCAGAAATAGCTTGTACAGTAATCCTCTAGCGACTTGGCTGAAATCTAAATGAAAGCTCTAGCTCACAATCTAGAAGTACTACAATAATTGTAGAGAAATCGCAGCTTTTGGCGTTGTTTTATTGTTGAATTTCAAAAGACTTCCTCTGACTAATTAAAAATAATTAAACACGATCATTAAAAACGTATCTACATAAACCCCGAGGCTAACAATTCATCTGTCTTGTAGAAGGCTAATAATCATCTCTTATCCTCCTTTCACGAGTTTTTTTGTTCGAAATCATTGAAACCGACAATCTCACCTGAATTTGATTGTCTTTCTAGCGATTTCCATCTAACGGATCCGTTCTCATCCGACTCATGGAACTGGCATAGCCGTTTCAATCTATTCTCCGATTCAAATCGTTTCCATTACCGCAACAACAAGAATGACGACAATGTGGAGGCGGTAACCGAACGCGATCGGGAACCATTGGGTCCGAATTACCGGGACCCGGACACGGCCGCATCTGATTTGGAACCGAATAAGAAACCGTACGATCCATCGGTACTGCCAGATGGTGTCATCGATGTGGATGCTGTTAATGTTGGCGGTACCAATGTGGAACAATTCAATCCGACATTTACAAATACGTTCGGTTTCTCGTCGTTCCCCAATTCGTTCTCTTTGGGCGGTTTCTTCAACCTCAACTTGAAGCCCTGGTGGCAAGGGTAAGTACAGTTGTCTTCATAAACGTTTAATTATATTTAGCGTTTCGTAAATAGTCCATTATTTGTTGAAACTATTATTAAATTGTTAAAATAAAATGCAGCCAGTCGTCTATAACTGTACGTGCACTAAATTAAGTGTTTATTACAGTGTTATGTACTTAACTGCTTATTATTTTTATGTTTAAAAGTATCATTAGAGTCGACAATTTTTATATCGGTTCGCTATCAATTAGCCGGTTGGAATAATAACAGTAACAATGACATTATAGTTCAAGGAACTGGAAAATAAGGCCCCTTCAATTAGCAAAATCTTTCACCAAGACTTCCTAGCCGTACAGACGGACAGAAATGTGATTGTAAATAATCACCAGTGGCGTAACATTTCCTGATCAACGATCTTCGTTTTTTTTTGCCCACTTCTTGTAGAGATCAACTTTCTAAATCTTCGGAATAATCGAATTTCTCTCCAATCTCGAAAGAAACATTAAAATCGAAACGATTCCAAAAGAGAACTCGAACTATTAACGAGTCAATTTAATTGCAACAAATTTGTTATTTTGTGCACGATTATATGACGAACATTTCTAGAATTATCGGGTATATTGTTATAATTAGAAATGGGTGAAATAATTTACAATTTGATAAGAAAATTCTAGAAATTTTCCAGAATAAAGTGCAATAACAACGCAGTCCTCACACAAATTTAACAATAGGGCACCTAATTGTTTAATGCGCAATAAATGATTACTTCCTTTTTTATGTTCAAACCTTTAATCCGATTGAATCAATGATGATTATAGAAAGATTAAATCATTGCAATTAAAGCGTAAAAAAGATTAATCGATGTTTAGGCTAAATTATCGGCTTTAATCTAGATTTTTAAGGGTCCGTATTAATCGGGCAAAGAATGTCACTTTTCAAAACAACCCTTCTAGTTTATTTTCCAACGGATTTTAATGAACTAAACGGCATTTGAAAGAGCATTTCAAGTAGTAGGGCTGTTAATATTAACATTGTTTCGTTTATCACTAATTTTCCAATAAATTTTCAATTTTTATCAGCAACAATGGTACCATTGGAATGGCATTGAAATGGTTGCAATACACTTTACACAAAAATAATTAATTTTAACAGATAAAAATTATCGGTGAAATTTCCAGTAAATTTTCCAAATTTTAATCTCAAACTATCCTCAAAATAAGCTGCTATTCATCAGCTTTCAAATGAGCCTTAGTTCAATTGTCTAAGTTTAAAACTATAAGTAAGTGAATTGAATTAGAATATCTATCATCAATTTTCCGAAAAACTAACTAAATTTCTGGCAGATTTGTAATTTGCCACATGTTGTGTGAAATTCATTAGAAAATAAGCAATAGTTGCGAAGTTGTGAGGCAAAATATTAAAAAAAAACTGTAACAAATGCTAAAAAACACGCTTCTATATTTCTTTCTAAAAATTCTAGCTTACACCCGAATTTCAAAAAATCAGATCCGTACTTCCCTGCTTCTTGAAATGCTCTTTCAAATGCCGTTTAGATCATTAAAATCTGTTGGAAAATAAACTAGAAGGGTTGTTTTGAACAGTGACATATTTTCTTGGCCGACTGATGCGGGAACTTAAGGGTACGGTTTAGTTAAATAGAGCTGATTCAAAATTGAACAACTTTTTGATTTTCCAACGGATTTCAATGTTCTAAACGCTATTTGAAAGGGCATTTCAAGCAGAAGGGAAGTACGTAACTGATTTTTTGAAATTCGGATGTAATCTGGAGTTACAAAAGGAAATATAGAAGCATGTTTTATATCATTTTATTACAATTTTTTTGTATATTTTCCCTCATAACTTCACAAATATTGCTTATTTTCTAATGAATTTCACACAACATGTGGCAAATTAAAAGCGCTTGCCAAATTTGCTAGTAATTTTCCGATTGCATTGTTAGTTTTGCGGAAAATTGATAAAAAACTGTAAAAAATGCTAAAAAACATGCTTCTGTTTCCTTCTGTAACTCCAGATTACATCCGAATTTGAAAAAATCAGATACGTACTTCTTGAAATTCCCTTTCAAATACCGTTTAGAACATCAAAATCTGTTGGAAAATAAACGAGTAGGGTTGTTTTGAACAGTGACATTTTCTTGCCCGACTGATACGGACCCTTAAAAGACTTTTATCAACTAATTCCGGAAGTATAAAGCAGTTGGATTAAAATTCGGCGTATAGAAAGTCGATTTGAAGATTCTAAAATTCCGATTTACACATTTCTTTAAATTCAATTGTATGTAGAATTAATGTTGTAATCGTTATACAATAAATGAGAATTAATAAGCGATACATAAGAGTTAATTAATTTCATGTACAGATCCAACGTTTGTGTGGAACGTGAAGAAATAACCGACGATGACGACGATGACGGTACCAGCGAGGCTGTTGAATCGAAGAAGAACGCATCCAAGCCGGATAAAGTACCGAATTTCTTCTCAACAGCAATCAGTATGTCGAATTGTCAAGAAACTGCAACTAAATACGAATGTGTAACAAAGTAAGTTTCGATAATTTAGCAAACCATTTTTTTTGGTAAAATTCTACGTTTTTGCAGAATTAATAATCACGGTGTTGTGAAAACCTTCATGGTCAGTTATAAATGCTGTTATGGTTACGTACGTTCGAAAGATCGTAATGGTTGTGAGAAAATCGGCGATTTGAAGACCGTTCTAGAGACGATCGACAAATTGGAGAATGTCAGCGAATTTAGGAATTTGATTCAAACAGCCGGATTAGAAGATCAATTCAATAACGGCAACTATTCGATTTTCGTACCGACGAATTCGGCTATCGACAATTACAACAATCGCGTTCTTGACCTGGTAAATATCCCGTAATTTTCGACAATTACAAATTAATTGGGCCTTTTGTAGAATAATGTCGTGAATAAAGTAGAACCAGTCCGGCGACGTCGCGATATCCAATCGTCCCTGTCGACAAAAGAACTAATTTTAAGCCATACCGTCGACGATTTTGTCGATTTGAACGACCTAAGGAACGAAGACCTCCTCTACAGCGAGAATAACAACAGTACGATTCGTATCAACGTCTACCATCCGAACTACCATAAATTGGTGACGGCCAATTGTGAACCGATCGTTAAACTCAACAATTACGCCGAAAACGGTATCGTTCATGTTGTTAACAAGATCGTCGTGCCGGTACAACAGAATATCGTCGATGTTATCCGGGAACACCCGCAATTAACGAATTTCCGGCAAGGTATTTGTTCAATGTTCATTATTCGTTCGAATTAATTAATTTTTTTTTGTTTACAGTTTTAGAAAGTACTGATTTGATTAAAAAATTCAAAGAGGCCGGCCACTATACGGTTTTCGCTCCAATCGATTCGGCTTTTGATAAATTGGACAGCAACAATCGACAGAAATTATTGAAAGGCGACAATTGTGCAACGAGTGAGTATTTTCCTGCCTAATTTTACTCCAATTACAAAAAAAAACTTGATTTTTCTACCCGAAATCGCTGCGATATTTAATCGAAAAAACCTTGAATGAAATATGGAACGATCGTTGATTTATTTCGTAATTAAAACACGATGCAACTCTAATTGAAAGGGTGTTCAATTAGACAACTTTCATTTCTAAATCTAGTCCGTTCTAATCGCTCCTTTAATTGATCGAACATGGAAAAATTAACGGAAATTTCCAATTCTTTTCGCAGGTATTGTTCAGAATCATGTTGTAACGCACACGATCTGTTCATCCGCCCTTATAGCGAACGTTACAACGCACAATGTTGAAGGTGAATTATTACACATCGAACACCACACCGATAACGATGAGATAATAATCGAGAACAAATCGAAATTAATTGAAAGTGATTTAATGACAACCAATGGTGTTATCCATCTGGTTGATGCGATTCTAATACCGGACAGTGCCCTACATGTGACGACAGTTTTGAAGAATGAGAATCTAACGAAATTCTATGAATTAGCCGAAAAAGCCGGATTAGCGGATGAATTGGATAGTTTGAGTAATATTACCGCTTTTATACCGTCGAATAAAGCGTTCGATGAGGAGAAATCGAAGAAATTGTTGGAGCAAATCGGCGATGATCAAGAGAAATTACGTGATTTGATTAAATATCACACTGTACGTGGTAAATTAGAATCGTGTGATATGAATAATGATGCCCTATTAAAGAGTGTGCACAATTACGATTTGCGACTCAATCTCTATTCTACTGTAAGTCTAATTGTTTATTTAATGAATAATTGTTAATTTGTTACAATTATAGTTGCCATTCTTCTCGAGCGTGATCAACCGTGCCACTATAAATTGTGCGAAAATTATAGGTTTCGATGAGAAAGCCTGCGGTACTGTCGTCCATGAAATCAACCAAATCCTCCAACCACCCCAAGATAATCTGTTGGATTTAATCAAGAAAAACAACCAGAAATATTCGATATTAGCCCGAATTTTGGAGGGTACTGAAGTCGAGAAGATCCTGCAAAATTCAAGCGTATCGCTGACATTCCTGGCACCCACCGATGAGACTTTCGCTACAGTTGATGAGAGCGTCTTGAAAACGCTATACGAAGATAAGAAGAAGGCCGATGAGGTGTTGAAGAATCACGTGTTGAAAGAAGTACTGTGTTGTTCTGGTATCGGCCCGCAAACTTGGGGTATTAATAGTTTGGTACCTGCAATTAACCATCAGTACCATCAAGTCGGACGTACCGGCAATCGGCAGATTCAAATCGGTAGGGCTTTGGTGACTAGCTGTGATAATTTAGCAACGAATGGGGTGTTGCATGCGATCAATAATGTGTTGTTCCCGAAGAAAGCGCACCAACCATCGAATTTCGGGGGATTTTTTATTTTTGATCTATAATCGAGAAGAGAACATACAGCGTATGACTGAGTTAATTTTATGTACTTTTACGGGATTTCTTCCGTTTTATTTATTAATCTAGATGATCGATCTGTAGATTAGTGTGTGGTATTTGATAATAAATATTTACAATTAATTGGGTCTCTTATTTTTAATTAGCGCTCTCAAATTCGTTCAATTTCGTTGTAAATTTAAAATTTTCGTTCCAAGTACCTGTAGAGAGCTCAGTCGATTATCAATCTTGAAACTAGATCAGATCTGATTTGGAATTTGGCTAAAATTAGGCTCTGTAGACGATATTTTCGAAGAATTGAAACGGATGCCATAATTGTAGCCTTAAGAGTGTGGTTTAGTAAAATAGAACTGATTCAAAACTGAACAACTTTT
>JACDRP010001212.1:0-11695 GCA_013841185.1 Hycleus phaleratus | reverse complement strand
TGTTTATAATGATTATTAGTCGATATTATGAAGAATTTTTAATAATGTGTATTGCAGGATAAAAATAAAAAAAGTATTTCCGTTTTTTTTTCGTTTCGTTCTCGTTGACTTTGAGGGGCAATTTCACCCCCTTAAAATGAATAAGGGCAGCCAAAAAAATGCATCGTCTATTTTTGTAGCTCTACATGTATACCAAATTTTATCAAAATCGGAGAGGGACAGTTTTGTCCCTCTGTGTGGGTTCTAGTGTTGCCCTTAACAATTAGGAATAGTTAATAGAACAAAAAACGAGTTAATTATCATATTTAGAGTATAATTCTATAAAAATACAACATAAATTAATAATTAACATCGAATACGGTACATAAACTTTGTCGTTTTTTCACTTTAGCCCCATTCATAAATAAATTATATTTGATATTACTTTCATCTTCTTGTTGTAAATATTCATTATGATATTTTAGTGAATCTCCACAACTTAGCGAAGCTAACGAATTAATTACAGCATCTCGATTTGGTGTACCTTTAAAACTATTCCTTTTCAACAACAATAAATCATTATTACCAATAATATCCTCATATAGATTACTTATTGCAAATTTTTGCGATACATTCGGTAAGTTTAAACTACCACCTTGTCGATTATTCAATTCGTTCTTATTCTTGTTGGATTTTTCATTGTCTAAAGAGTAACGTCGTTGTTTTAGTGGTGATACTTGTGACTTATTTTTAGCTTTATTTGTTGATTTTTCTAAATTCTTGAAATAATTGATGGCTCGATTGAAGGGCGATTTGAATCTTTCAATCGATTTTCGAGATTTTCGTCGATCAATCTTCGGTGATTTATTCGTTGATTTTACAACAGCTTCATTGACTTGTTGATTTACTACAACAATAATTTTTGTTAGAAGCTAGAATTATTAAAGAAATTGTAATTTTTTGTTGTAATTTTAGTGGAAATGCAAATTTGTGGAGTGTAATTGCGAATTTGTATCTCGCCAGAAAGCCGGCTTTAAAATTGATGATAATAATAATAATAACGATAAGGGGAACAAAGACAATTAAAATTCGTCTATCTGTCAATTATCTTGTCTTGGCAAATTTTCGTTCCATCATTGTGAATGCAAATTGTCGGCTTTCTGATGAGATTTTTGAGTGTTGAAAATTTCCAAGATTTCGATTTCAACCCCATAAAATATTGATAAAAATTGTTGATATAATGTAGACAATCTTTAAGCCCTTTATGTTGATTTCATCCTATAATTTTTTTAAAAAATTTAATTAATTTAATTTTTTTTGCATCTTTGGAAGAAGTTAAAAATGGTGGATGCGCCGGGTGATTTTTTAATTTTATAAAATTTCAAAGTTTTGGTTTAAACTCGAGAAATTATTTACTGAAATTGGTTATATAGACAACCTTTAAGCCATTTATGTCAATTTTTCCAACATAAGTGAAAAATAATCTAATTTAATTACAATTTTCTTGTAAAAATTGATAATTTTTTGACTATTTAAATAAAAACAGAAATTGTTGATATGAGATAGACAATTTTGAAAGCTNTTGGATAATTTCTGTACGTTTTGTTAAAAATGGTGGATGCGCCGGGCGATTCGTGCTATTATTAGTAAATTTCTTACTTATCGCTTACCTTCCTTGTTGAATTGCCGAATACGTTCCGAGACCGGTAAACACTCCTCTTCAACTTGAATTTCTTCATCGACTTTCACCACTTTTGGATCGTCCCCAATTTTCGTTTGTTCAACCGAAAATTCTCTATCACACCGATCTTTCAACAGGTTCAATTTGCGTTGTTCTACACTTAAAAATTGATAATCATCCTGCTTATCATCAAGTGATTTATATTTCCTAATCGAATCACTAGTGAATTTCTTTGGAAATAAATTATCACTAGATTTAAAAATATTTTTTATATTACAACCAAATTTGCTAATTTTTGTTGTTGTAGACGTTGAATTAAACGAAAGTTTCTCCCAAAATTCACGTTTGGCTTTAAATCGATTCTCATATTGGTTTAAATCGGTGATATCGGGTAAACTTGTAGTACTACATAATGTACCTCGACTCGATTGTTTAATCGATTCTAAAACATGCATTACACTCAATTCTTTGAATTCGTCGCGATTTTTCCTGTATCGATCATCATTATTTTCAATACTTGTTGAATGTGATGATGAATTCGTTGTTATTGTTGTTTTAGTTGAGTAATTAACATTGTTTTGTTTACTAAATCGTTTACGTTTCTCGTCTAGAGTTAATTGCATTTCTTTACTCCTATCGCTAATTACTACTTCGTTAACAATATGATTAGGGCATATTGGGGAAGTATCTAAATTCTCTACGATAAAACAATTATTTATAATCTCTTCATTATTAATACCATCGTTAGTTTTAATATTCTCATCAATACCAGAATCTTGAGTACAAATCGAACTATCCGGCGTATCGATACGTTGATGATTATCATGATCATCATCGTCATTCTCTCTAATTTGCGTTAATTGCGAAATTTTCCGTATTTGATCATTATCAATTACTAATTGTTCATCAATACAATCGATTGTCTTCGATAGAATCCGCCGTTTTTTGATTTTAATTCGATTATTATCGAATATTGAATTATCAAAATCGAAACTATCACGAATATCGGACGTATTTTTGTTTATATTGATATAAAATGGTGAACCTTTAAATAATTCACCATCGATAATTAAATCAATTTCGTGTATTCCATGATTATTCGGTATATAGATGATTTTAATACGGTCATTTTCGTATTCGATTCTTATTTGAATATCGTTCGATTCGGAATCATTACCGTTATTATCAGTATTAGTAATGAAGGATTTAAAATCGAATGATAGACTTTTTAAAAAACTGATAGTATTCTTAGCTTTATTGTTATTTCGGTTTAATTGTTGGCGTAATTCGTTAATTGTCGGGATGGTTTTTATATTATTCGATGTTGGTATAATCGCCTTGCCTTTTGTACCATACGGTCCACGTATATACATCAGAATATCGCTTGTTTTTGTTGATTGTGTCGATGAATTTCTTGTATAAATATAGAATACAGTTTTACGATATTGTTCACCGGTGTATAAACCCATACCACGGGCAACATATTGTGATGAGAACCTTGGATAGGTTGTTGTTATATCAAAATCCTTCGTTAGTGTTGGCCATTTATTTATCGCCTGTTGGAATTCGTATAAATAATGTAGAAAGTTGTGTTCTTGATTTATAGTTAAATCATTTGTTAAATCCTTGCCGCTGAATATCTAAATATAAATCGATTAGTTTCAATTAACATAAATTATAAAATTTGTTAAAAGGCCGGAAAAAGCGGAATCTTCAATTAACGATTTCTCGTTGATTTTCCACTCGAAAGTCAAGCGTTTAGGATCGTTGGAAAGGGCATTTCAAGCTACATAACAAAATTGTGGGGAAATTTTGAATTGTAGATCATTTTCTAGAAGAATTTTTATATTTTACCTAATTCAATCAATATTCATTCGTTTATCGTCTATCGATAGAAAGTTGGAAAAGTTTTGCAAAAATTTAAGCAATTTTCCGATCGGTTCAGTAGTTTTCCGAAAAGTTGAGAAAAATGGTAAAATTTCAACGACTTAAACAAAGAGAATTAAAATATATGGGAAAATATTTTTTGAAAATTTTGACATTTTAGAGAAATTCGTCATTTGCTGAAAATAGTTTTGTATCAGATTTTTTTCAGCTTGTAGACGACCCAATAATATTATTGTTACGTGAAAAACTTCCTATTTTCCTTGAAAAACAAGCCTTTGGTTCCATAAATTATCGAAGAGATGTTGAACTGAGTCAAAATGAAATAGAGTTGTCGACAATATGTCTTCTTTATGGGGACATATAATTTTTTTATACAAGAAAAAGGGTATAGACAATTCTATTAAATTTGGCAATACGTCAACACATCAGTGATTCCATCTTTACGGACTTTCCGAATTAATAAGTCCGTTTTCCACACAATTTTCCCAGCAAAATCAACAAGATTGGTCTAAAACTATGTTGAATTTGGCTAAAATCGAAGGAAAATTGCTCGAATCTTTAAAACTTGAATTTTTCGATGGATTTTTGTTATTCTGTCATGTCAGAAAATGTCTTTAAAATTCTCTAATTTCACAATTTTGCATGAAATTACTGAGCCGATTAGAAAATTGTTGATATATTTATAAAACTTTCAATTTTTGGCAAAATGTTTTCGGAATTCTTCGAAGCGCTAAAGTTCTTGTGATGCAGCTTCCAACGCCCCCATGTGTTTGAATTTCGAGTGAAAAACGTATGAGAAATCGTTTATTAAAAATTAAAATTGTATCCGGACCCTTTAAGCTTACCGGTGGCAATTGGAAGTATTTATAAGCCAAAGCTTGTGCATGTATCGGTGGTTTCTTCCAATGCCGATACGGATTCGGACATGCCCCCGGTACAACCGTATTGATAATCGTACACAACAATGAACCATCTTGCCATAATTCATTTACACCATTCGATAATTGTAATGAAGTTGTTGTTGTTGGTAGTTGGTGATTAGCCCATTTTAACAATTTCTGTCGTCGACTCAACGATGGACAAATTACTGAAAAATAACCGAAATTTAGACGCATACACAACACCAAAAAAAAAAAATCAATTTCTTCCCCTTCTCGGTAATATTATCACATCATTTCAGTTGATTGAACTACATATAGATGTGAGAGACATATTTCGTTTGGTTCGCTTATTTTCAGGATATACCTCTTTTTGAACTGTTTCCGGATATTAGCCACCTTTGTTCCACTATGATTGAAGCTTTATTTTTACGCTTCAATGCAAATATTTTCAGTATTTTTCGGGGTTTTTTCTCTCTTTTTTGGTTGTCTACCTGTTAGTAGAAGAACCGGATTCAATTAATTTGTATGATTAAGTGAGTAATCCAAATTTCTAATTCATGAGATAGATTGGTGGAATGAATAGGGCGTGGTTGTATTACGGTTATTGCTTGATTAATAATTTCAAAAGTAATTAGTTGACTGGTAACTAACGGAAAGGCTTCCTAATAAATTCCGAAATTAATCCAAACGTTCGATATAAACTTTAATTTTTTTTCATATTTTTCATTAGTTTGTTGATAAAACATGAAATATTAACAACAATTCCGGCTACAATCTACTTTTAAGATAATAGAGAGCATGTGTATTTGGTAAATGTTCTCAAATATTGCACAGATCTTGCACAGATGCAGTTCTAATAACGGCAACAAAACGTTTTTCTTTTGCGGAAATTCCATCGATTGTTGGAGTGAAAATATTCGAGTTAATTTAATTGAATTTAACTTTTCGTGTACTCAAATGTTGAATTTATAAGCGCACCGTGAAGATTTAGGGGTTGTAAAATTATATTTCGTATTATTGTACACAATTACGATTATTCTCAATCATCATTATCTACATTTAGAATATTAGAATGTTCTGGAAAATGCAAAATAATCGACAATAGGAAAACAAACTAATTCAATTAACTGATTAAAGTTTAAGGGTGGAATGAAATAACAATTCGTACGATTTAATTGTTGTCGAGATGTCCAATTTAACGGCCTTAGATTTAATTTCCACCCTTAAATTTGAATTGCACCTTGTAAAATCGGTTAGTTTATTTCGCATTGAAGTATAGCCCTTTAGAGGGTGTTCGATTTGAAATTTTGATTGAACGCCCCTTAGAGACAACAACAAATTCCAATAACTATCGAAATTTTCCCATTAGGGACTAAATAATAAAAGTATATAACCCTTATCAGCTATCAGCGTTTCGAGAATTTCAAGGTGTATCTCTAGAGGTAATTTTAGCAAAATTTGGACTTCGTAGCTGGAGAAATCGGTCAAAAAATGATGTCTATAGAGAATGTTGCGATGCACATAAAACGATTAAGAATGGGGTAGCGTTGTTGTTTTATTTGTATAGTTGATTGACTTGCATTGAGCTACGAGGGCCAACTTTTTCTAAAATTTTCCCTAGAAGCCCCCTACAAATCCTCAAAGTAATAGGATTTTTAAACGGTCTACACCTATAGTTTTTCTCGTGCTAACCAAAATGGGGTAAAAATAGGGCTTTTTGTTGAAAATTCCGAATGAACGAGATCAAAGAATCGCTGTAATTCTGTACTTTTACAGTTTCAATTTGCTTAATTGATGTGAAATAGTCGATTGATTAAAGCAAAAATAGAGAACAGATGAATTATCGAGCGTATTATAAGTTTTATGTTAATATTTAACCAATTCATTAACTTATCCGTGTAGTTTTTGATATTTTCCAGGGAATTCATGAGTAGTATTCGAAAGATTATTTATTTTAAATGATTAGTAAGTAAAACTAATACAGACAGTCGGAATTGTAGGCGATCTTTTGAATTAATTAATCACTCGAAAATCCAGCGATTTATTTGTTGTTTAAGCGAAAAAAGGTGGGTTGAAAGATCGAGGGTCGTTACAAAAAATTGTTTGTAATCCCCATAAGTCGTGTGTATTTTTTTTTAATTGAATATATCTGGCTCGAATCCAAAATTCGGTGTATTTCTATAAACAAGTTTATTAATTCATCAACTAGTTTTCTTATCTACAACTATTTTAATGGATGCAAATTAGATTATAAACAGGCTATCTATTCATGTTCTGTTGATTTTCTAATTAGAAACCACCCCTATTTCTTAGCCGTTTATATAACTTACCAGAAATACAATTTCGATCAATTTGCAATAAGAATTTCGTCAACAAATCTTTACGTCCCCATAAAAACGCTAATCCAGCCATTGGTAAAATCATATAGAATGTAACGAATGTAAATTTCGTCCACGATTGATTTTCTGTTGTCGTTTGATTCGATGTCGATACATTGTCTGGAAGATAAAACGAATTAAATTTAGATTTATTTCTAAAAGGTTTCTTTAAATGTTAGGACATTATTAGTGAGACAAAACAGTTTCTTTGTTTCGTATAAAACCAGCATAATTTATTAGAGAAAATCCTGGCTCCCGCACAATAAACCCCTCACTTACAACAACAAACATCGACCAATTATAAAATAAAAGCGAGACGATACTAAATCAACAAGACAAGTTTCAGGGATGAACAGAAAGGGGGTTAATTATTGGATAGATTCTATATAGTGTTGACGCCTACATAAATAACACCCTGCGAATTTTTGAATGGTTGTTGGGGTAAAAACAAGGAGAGAGAGAGTGATTTTTTCGGTTGAAACTTTAGATTTATTGACTTGATTCCAGGCGATAGGGAAAAAAGGGCAATAGGTATTGAATTAACAGTTTTTTAGTCGTCTTAATTGTCTTTAGTTAACAATCGACTGTAGTCAGTGGTGTGTTAAAAAGTTCTTCTTTTTGTATTGAGAATTCAATTTTTCTAAGAAAATTACATCCTTTCTACTCTTGATAACGATGATGAATAAGATTTCAGTACAATTAATCGTCTTGCATGAATACTCTTAATCAACAAGACAGATAAAGAGATCGGTGATGTTTCAAAATGGATGAACACAAGAATGATTTCTTTTGTGTATTTCTACCGTCTTAAATAGACGGTAATTCATTATCGATTTCACTTTGTCGTCCCATTTTCTTCTATTTTATTTTTTATCATTTTTTCCTTCCAACTATTCTAAGATGATCACTCGTCTTCTATCCAGTTTATCATTTATATAAAAGCATTGAAGATGATTCTTAACACGCTAACTATCGTGTTAGTGTTTTCCAAATCGATTCAATTAATAATAGAAAAGGAGCAAATACATTAAAAATCTCTCAGAGCTAATAAATCTTGGGATATTCTCGAATACTTACACGAAATATTAATTGGGGATTGTGGTTTGTTGTTTAAAATGAAGTTATGAATGAAATTCCGTGTTTTATCGTTGGAAATTTTGAATTGCGCGCTAAAAAAGTGGATTGGTAAACTTGTATTACTAGTATTGTTAGAATTTCTAACCTTGCATTATTAATTCTCAGTTTTCTTTTGTTTAGAGGAAATGATTGAAAATTTAAGTTTGGTAATTTACTCAATTTTTAAGCTAAATTCTCTTTTATGGCAAAAGTTTTGTAGCTATTCTGGCCCAAATCATCAGTTTTTATCAAATTTGGAAAATTATATGTATTGATATCGAAATAGGACAATTTCTGAGTCTCTAAATCATCAAATTTTGGTCAATTTTCAAGCGATTTTCTGATTGTATAGTCTAAAAGTTGACTTTTTTGGCTAAATCTGCAGCTTTTTAAGAATTTTGTTACTAAACTAAATGGATAGGGAGAATTGTAACGCTTGTAGCGATTGTTTGGGCATAGTTTATAATTAAACAAGATGTGTTGGTGAGCCTGTATGACTAAACTTCATGAGTATTGCCGTTGAATGGATGGTATAATATTCACTCAAATTTCTAACCTCAAAATTGTAATTTTGGGTTTCGTTACTCTTATTCGTGTGTTCTATCATTGCCTTAACAATTTTCTGTTTCGAAATTTAAGGGTGTGGTTTAGTAAAATAGNCGTGCTTCCCTCCTTCTTGAAATGCCCTTTTAAATACCATTTAGAACATTGAAATCCGTTGGAAAACAAAAAAGTTATCCTGTTTTGAATCAGTTCTATTTTACTAAACCACACGCTTAAGTTTTGGGTGATATCATCTTTTACTCTAAATTGAAGACCAGTTTGGAGCTTGAAATTTTCGACCTTAATTATTACTTTAGTGATTCTACTAAATTTTGAACGAGATATTCGTTTGATTATCAATTTTTATAGAATTTCACTAACGAATTTGGAAATTTTCCAAGTATTGACACTGCAATAGCGCTACTTCATATTAAACTTTGAGGAGCTATTTTTGATCTAGTGTAGATTTTGACCTAAATTTGTATTCAAAGATTTTGTATTAAAACAGACAATTTTAACAATTTTAGCCAACTTTTGAGTGCAATAATCTATCCGGTTAAACAATTCGGCCACAATGATTCGCCTCATATTATTTTGATTTTCTCAAAATTCGAAACTTTCGCTTCTATCGAATTGACGTTCAAATTTCGAACTTTAAAATTGCAATTTTGGCTATCACTATCGCGCATTTTTATCTTGCATTATCAGTTCTCAGTCTTTCTTGTCTTTCAGACTGAAGTCCAGTGTCGAACTCGAAATTTTTGAAATTTGAATTGTAAATCTAGTCGTTTTATCCAATTTTTTAGCTAAACTTTCATTTGATTATCAATTTTTATTGGTTTTCTGGTATTGAATTTAGAAATTTTGAACATATTGCCACTGAAATCGGGCTACTTAATGTTTTAATCTAAAATCTGAGTAATTTTTAATCAAATTTAGTCAAATTTTAAGTTATCTTTTCGTCATTTAGATTACATTTCGTCAGTTTTTTTGCTGTAGATGAATCAAAATTTTAGGTCAAAATTGACGGAAATTGTAACAATTTTATTTAATTTTTGAGTGTATTAGTCGAATTGATCGATAAGTCGTCTCAAGAGTCGAGTTTTTTTTGTGTTTTTTTACAAAAATATTGGTTTATTTAACAAGTTTCGCTTTCATAACACAAATTATTATTACAAAAAGAAATTCATAGTATTTCAATTATTAAAATTTGTTATACTTTATGGATTTTGTGTGGCTAATTGGTTCTTATCGTTCGTATTTAGCCACAGTTGAGAATTTTTTCGATATTGTTCAACGGAGTCAAATTTTGTAAAAATGTAATAACAGTAATTCTCTACTTATTTCTAATTTGTTGTTGAAAATAATGAAGTAAACCGTGAATTTTTGTTTAAAAACAAAACACAACTAGTAATTATTATAATGAAGTATAAAAACGTCCCACTCGTACGATAATAAATAATTAAAATCGAATAGATATTAAAAAAAATTATAAACCACCATCTAAATTATTAAAATTTTATTCTGCTTAACATTCGACTATTTGTTGATTGATATTGATTACAATTTGGGATTTACGTAATTTTCCATTAGAATATCGGTGTAATTACGCGAAATTACAATCGTAAAGGTGATGTTAAAGAGAGCCTTGAATTCACTTACCGTTAGTTTTTATCATTTTCACATTGTTTTATACATAACAGTTTAAAATACGCATACATGAACACAAACATATCAAAATATTGTTAAAAACAATTTATTTATCAATTCAATTGTGACGTACCTGGTATTGATAAAATATTTCTACTCTAAGATAAAAATTATAAAAAACCAAATAAAGATTCTAATAGGATTCGTTTATAAATTAGTTTGTATCTAAATTATTTGCGGATAAATCAATCGACTTACCGGAATTATCAAAAATGTACGTAATTGGTAACATTTTCTTAGTTTAAATGTAAGACAATGAAAATTCAAACACCGACACACGATAATAAAAGTTTAACAAATGTTTATTTTATCACATGTTTGTCAAACATACACACAAGTCAATATTAGTTAATAACGACTAAAAACGTATTATTCACAACTTTTATTGAACAATATTGGAACTAGTCGGTAGTTGTTGTAGTACGGCTAAAGGACATTTAATGGTAATAAAAATTAAAACCAACTAGTGTAATGAAGTTTAATAAATGCACATACCGGGCTTCTATTTCTCGTGTCTTTTACAATTTGAAGATAGCGTAACGGAAACTTTCTACAATCATCGCATTTCACCGTTTATTAACAATTTTTTATCTTTTTTTTTTTTTAAACAATTTTTCCGAACAATTCAAAGAAAGTATTCCTAATAAATATTCATCGCAATTGTTCTACTTAAACTTGACCTATATGCTTATCGATTAAAATTTCCATTTCTTCAAGCGATATTTTAACGAAATAATCGACCAAAATTGACGAGGGGTGTTTAATTTCTAATTCGATTAAGTTCTAGTTCGATGTCAATATTTACAAATTAACGTAATAAATAATGCGGTTGTCTAGAAAATCGTTAATTTATAGTGTTTTAATTGCATTAAAATATTTAATCTTATTGCAGGTTTCATTTTACTATAATTATTTTTAAAATGGTTAATAATTTTAATTGATTTATAAATGTAGAAGTATTTCCTTGTATTTACAACTGTTAATTGTAAATAATTACGGATTTTTTATTTATTAGCGGTTGTATTATCAACAATTATTTTTAGACAAAAAAATGGGAAATAAAATCGTTGCAATTTTTTAAAAATTCCGTTCGTAAACGGTAAAGAAGCTTTACCTCTAATTAGCAAAGCAGTTTAATTAGACACAGAAATATTCTTTAATTAGCAGAATTGATGAATTCGAAGTTCGGGTTGTAAACAATTTTTTAAGCTTAATTATAGTCCGCTCAGTACAGGCGTAATTTGTAAATTTACCCTCATTTTACACTAACTGTCTTCTTTTAACCTACTTATTTAAAATCGATATAAAATGACTTTTGGTTGTAAAAGTTAACTGTCAGCCAAAGTTCTGCCAAGAAAAAAGTGAATTTCACCCTCTTTTTACACTAAAATAATCTACTTTTAGCGTATTTATTCTGTTTGAAGTCGGTGTAGAAACTGAGCCTAAAGCAAATCTTTAAAAAAAATAATTAAACTTTGCTAACAATACAATTTGACCGGAGAATTTAGCAAAAACTGTTG
>JACDRP010001211.1:0-11715 GCA_013841185.1 Hycleus phaleratus | reverse complement strand
GATATGAAATATTGGAATCAACTATAAAATTCTCTTCTTTTTTTTAATAAAACACAAGCTAACTTTTTATTTGCCATCTAACTGTACAAGAATTTTTGCAAAATAATGAAAATTGGCCAAATGATAAGAGAATATACAAGAAATTGTACAAAAATACGAAAAAAACATGTTGTTCGATTTTTGTCTGTAATTCAAATGTTTGTCAACATTTTGAAAAACCCAAATAACTGTTAGTGGCGATAAGAAATGCCCTTTTCAAAAATCTATTTGCAGTTGTCATAGCTTCAAGGATGAGCGAGAAATCGCGAATAGGAAATCTACATTTTCGTCGATTAAAATTTTCAGATGTACTTTGTTTTAGGCAACCAACAATACACATGTGTCAATATATTGGTACATAGTTATGTATAACGTATTGCATAGATTTAAAAAAAAAACAGGAAAAGATCATTTAATAATCTTGATTGTAGAGCAAATAATTGAAATTTCGAAAGTCAAATCATTTCCAATTGGAGATATTGCCTTAATCTTTATAGTTGAGAAGAAATATCAGTGATATTTTATCTTAACTTTATACAATGAATGGTATTATTTGAATAAAACAAGGCGATATAGGCAATCACTAATACATGTTCGAGTAATAGCAGAATGTAAGGTGTATTGCCTATAATCGGTAAAAATGTAAAGGTTTGATGCAAATAAACAAGTTTAGCTCCATTTTTGTCCATCAATAAGGCAAATTTGTCAAGAAATAACCGACAACGGTCCAAAGAAAACATTGCAATTAACCATAAAATACCAATTTTTCCAAATAAAACCTAATCCATAACTTCTATTGGTGAATATCTAGGCAACCAATAATACACCAGTACATGGCTTTGTATAATGTGTTGCCTACAATTAAGGGGTTTCAATAAAAATCACGATTATAGTGGATTTTTTATTTTGTACAATTTGGTAAATAAACAAATACAATTAAATAAAACAATTAGAATAATAATAAAGTAGAGTATACAATCGACAATTATATTAAATTGTTTATAATGTAAATTTTAATTATTTCTTCAGAATCTTGTTCATATCTTTATTCTGTTTTGTAATTGTCATATCGGCCGTTTCCGTCTTATCAATAATTGTACCGATTAGATCATTCTGTGAATCAATTTCCGTTGACATATCAATAGCTAGACCCTTTAAACGCGATATATTCGTACACATTTCTTGTAAATTGGCATCTAAACGGGCACTAAAATCTTTACTAGCCGATTGTTGTTGTCCAGTTGTCGAACTTGTTGAATAATCAACTTGATTACGCAACCGCGTAGCTGGATGATTTTCATAACGATCATAATTCGATAGTTTCTCGTCTAAATCGTTGGAAGGTATGGACGTTGAACGACCACTATTCGTCGGGGTCGACTGGAACAATAGAAATTAACAAATCAATTAAAATTCCAAATGAATATTCGACTATTTCCAATAATAGTTTGGTCGTTTAGAACATAACCTATTAGAGTATAACAATATTCCACTCATAGTTGGCTGGGTTTATTTTAAATGAAAATCATAGCCAACTATATTAATTTATCTACAACATGTAGAATAGTTGGCTATGATTCGGACGAATAAAGTCGTAGCTTATTTCATACCTACTCGATTTAATCAATTGAAAATAAGTAGATGAATCAAGTTACGACGGCGAAACGTAATCTAGTTGGCTGTGTGTTAATGAAAATCATAGCCAACTAGGTTAGAAAAATAATATTGCATTATTTATGAATTATCTCATAGTTGGCTGTGTGAAAATAAAATTCATAGCCAACTATACGATAAAATCTATAGAGTGTGGGTGAATAGAGTCGTAGCTTATTTCATACCGGATTTGTTGAATTGAAAAAAAAGTGGTCGAATCAAGTTACGACACTCGGTTTGTACAACACAATTTCACATCTAGTTGGCTATGAACTGGATGAACTAAGCTACGACATTGTTTTGAAAAAAATCATAGCCAACTATGTGTTATATTTTCCACAATATTTCACCTAATAATTCGCAATTTTTTTTTTTGATAAATAGAGTCGTAGCTTGTTTCATACTTTATGACATTTGTCATTTGTTCTATTAAAAAAACTACGAAAGCATAGCCAACTGTGACGTATTTAATTTTCAGTTGGCCGTGTGTTAAAAAAAAAATCATAGCCAACTGTGAAATTTTGTTAGATTTTCCACAAAATGTACGGTATTTTACCAAACAATTGTCATTAGTTTATGTGACAAGAGTCGTAACTTAATTCATATGTTGATCGATTTTTTAAATCAAAAATGAGTTGAATCAAATTACGACAATAGATAATCACAGCCAACTAGATAACGAAACAAAATTGCATTATCTCTCTGTTAGAGTATGAAACAAGTTACGACACTACTGAACGAAAGTCATAGCCAACTTTCTACAATAGTTTAAATTTAAATTAAATAGAGTCGTAGTTTGTTTCATACAATTATATTTGACATTTATTCTATTAGAAATCAAGTATTTATGGATCAAGTTACGACAATACATAACCTAAAACCTATGACTTAATAAACTCATAGCCAACTAGAAATTTTGTTAGATCTTCCATAGAGTACAATATTTTATCGAAGAGAGTCGTAAATTAATTCATACTTTGATCAATTTTACAATCAAAAAAGAGTAATTGAATCAAGTTACGACAACAGATAAACAAAGCGTAGCCAACTATAAAATTATATACTCTATTGCACCATAGTTAACTAGATAATAAAATAATATTGCATAGTGTGAAATAAGTTACGACACTATTGAACGAGAATCATAGCCAACTTTCTACAATAGTTTAAATTTAGAGCAAATAGAGTCGTAATTTGATTCATACAATTATAATCGACATTTATTCTATTAGAAATCAAGTATCAAGTTACGACAATACCTAATCTAAAACAGCCAACTATCAAATTAAATATTGTAGTAATACTAGTTGGCTATGATTTAATAAAATCATAGCCAACTAAACGGTGAAATTTCGTTAATTTGCCAGATATTTTACCAAATAGTTGGCCATATTTGTTGTGATGAGAATCGTAGATTAATTCATACTTTGGTCAATTTTACAATCAAAAAAGAGTAATTGAATCAAGTTACGACAACAGCTAAACAAAGCATAGCCAACTATTGCATCATAGCTAAATAGATAAGATAATAACATTGCGTAGTCTGAAATAAGTTACGACATTATTTAACGAAAGTCATAGCCAATTTTCTACAACAGTTGATTAAGTTTTTGATTAAATAGAGTCGTAGCTTGATTCATACTCAATTCAATTTGACATTTATTCTATTAGAAATCAAGTAATCGGACAATACATAACCTAAATATTGTAGTATTACTAGTTGGCTATGACTTAACAAAAATCATAGCCAACTATAGATTAATTTAAAGATTTCACCTAATAGTTGGCCATATCTTTTATAAGTAATGTCCCAGCTTAATTCAGACACTTTGAAAATAAACAAATGTCAAATTTATAACCAAACCATAGTCAACTATGATTTTAAAAAATCATAGCCAACTATAGATTTCATTGCATAGTTGGCTGTGATTTTTGTATGTAATGTTGCCACTTGATTCGCATACTTGAAAGTCCACAAATTCTTGATTTATAATCGAGTATGAATCAATCTACGACACTACATGAAGACACAGCCAATTTCGTATTGAAATATTGTGAAACACCCGGTATAATGAGCAAATTGTAGCGGAATAACAATTCTACTAGTTGGCTGTGACTTTAAGAAATCATAGCCAACTATAGATTTCACTGCGCAATTGGCCGTGTTTTTCGTATATAATGTCGCAGCTTGATTCGGATACTGGAAAAACACGCAAATTCTTGAATTATAATCGAATATGAATCAATCTACGACACTAGATAAAGATACAGCCAACTACGTAAATATTGTAGTACACCCGTTATAATGAACAAAAGATATACTTGATTGTTTGTAGTAGTAGTAGTAGCACCGCCGACTTGATTTGTTGTCGGATTATTCTCATTCCTGCCGGACATATAATTCTTCAAACTACTAAACACCGATTTAATTCCATTAATATGCTTCTGTGAGAATCGTAAAGTTGCATTGATTTCGTCCAATTGTCGATCGGTCTTCTCCAATTTCTCCCGTTGGCGCATCAATTCCTCAGCTGTTGCTATGCCGATTTGTTCGGAATCACGCAATATATTCAGACTTTTCTCCGTACTATTGATTGTGCGTTCTTCAATCGCCCGTTTACGTTGTTGGAATGTTTGTAATTGTTGTTCGAAATTTGGTTGGTCGATTGTTGGATTTGTTGCATTATTATTGTTGTTGTTCTGGTAGTAGGTGCGACGGGAATTCTTCAAAAATGTCTCATCATCGATCTCTTCATCGTCGTCTTGATCTTCATCGAATGGATTTGTTGATTTCGTATAACGATGGGACATTTCTACAATTGTTTTTCTAATTAAAATAAATTAATTGCGATTTTAATGAATAATTAGAATTGAAAACAACAGAAACTCTAACAATGGTAATTTGATACAGATGACAGTTGTTATCTGTCAAATTCTACTGCGGTAATTGTAGCGCTAATGTCAAGAAATTCGTACAAAATTATCAACAAATAAACTAATTTATCAATAAAATTGCTAAATTTAATTAAAAACACAACAATTGTTTGATTGATGTGTTGTTTTGAATTATAATTTTCTCTATATATAACCTCAAACAGCAGAGCTACAATTACTTTACTGGAATAACCTAAAAATTGACATTTATGTTTTTATACAGAATGATTCACTTAAATAACATCATGAAGCGGCGCCAGATTTGATTTTATTCAGTTTTATTGAGTTTTCAGTTTTTAACTCGGAAATAATAACTGAAACAACCTACGACATTCAATTCTTATTTCCTATCAATGTTATCGCAATATTAAACTAACTAGAGCTACAATTAGGTAATCACATAACCTAGAATATTTAAATCTATCCTGTATGTATACAGTGTTTCACTTGAGACGAATTGAAATTAATACACTATTGCCACATTTACTAAATTTATTCCAATAAGCGTTGATTTTCACCGGATTCAAAGAATTTAGCAAAGAGCTACAATTAGACACAATATCACATCGAAAACAATGACATGATTGATATGTATACAGAACGTTTCATTTGAGTTGACTAATAATTAGAGGCGGGAAATTTGAATTTATGTAATTTTTGTTAATATTCAAACACAGTTGCCAAATTGATCAAAATTCGTTGAAATTGACAAAAGATTGATGTATATACAGAATGTTTCATTTGAATAAATTTTAATGAAGGCGGGAAATTTGATTTTAGGTAATTTTCTTTGATTAATATTCAAACACAGTTGCCAAATTTACCAAAATTCATTGAAATTGACAAGATTGATGAATATACAGAATGTTTCACTTGAGTAGACCAACAATGAAAGCGGGAAATTTGATTCTAGGTAATTGTCGTCAATTATTATTGAAACGTAGTTGCCAAATTTAGCAAAATTCGTTAAAATTGATTAGAATCAACCAAGAAATAACGATGGTGAGCTACAATTAGCGATATTGAAATCTTCAGATTGACGTATATACAGAGTGGTTCACTTAAATAGACTACCATTTGTGATTTAAGAATATTTACTTTGTTGTCAAATTAGGCAAATTCATCATATAATGAAAATTAACGATATAACGATACAAAAGTTAAATTGAGCTACAATTAGACATACTTGTATAATCTAAAAATTAACCTTCACTTGATCCGTATACAGAATGTTTCACCGAATTAAAATCAAACGTGAAGGCGGGAAATTTGATTTTAAAGAATTTGAATTATGCTCATATATGCGTAGTTGTCAGATTTACCCCATTCATTCTAATAAACGATTGATTTTAATAACAATTGAATTAATTTTCACAACTGAACTAAACTACGACACCAAATTGTCTATAAATTTAAGAAAATCGAGCTACAATTAGACATATTTATGTACAAAGTGTTGCACTTAAAAATATTAAAATAAAAGCGCGAATTTTGAATTTATAAAAATTGAACGTAGTTGGTACAGTAAAATTCAAATTTCTATTGGTTTTTATTCAAACACGGTTGCCAAATCTATAGAATTTTCGCTAAATTTAACCACCTTTGAAGATTTTTTATGAAACACAAAAACGCTAACTATAGATGACACATCTGGTATTGAGAGCGACATTTATCGGAGAATTTCCACTAAATTTCCACAATCAAACACTCCATAGAATAGTTTTCAATTGTTAATAAAATTTTATTAGAGCTACAATTAACGTATCGTGATTGTCAATTTGTTAATAAAAAAAATAATTACATCAGAATTTATGCAACAAAAACAATAAAATTAAGAAAAATTATAAAATTTGAATAAATTGCGTTAAATTTTTGTAATTATTATAATTAATTAATTAATCTAGAATTTAGAGCTGCAATTAACGCGCCATTAAATTTGACAAGTAGAGCAAATTTGACACAATTTTATTTACAATTTTTACCGATTTATTTAGCAATTTCTCAACAAAAAAAACCGAAAAAATCACCGTCAATCGACCGATGTAATTCGAAATAAACGCAATAAAACAACCCAATTATGGTATTTCAACAATTAAAAGACCAGGTAAATTTGAGGTTATATTACTCATAAATTGAGGTTATGTTCGTTCATTGAAATTCTAGCCCCCTTTAATCCAGGCGATATTCACCGAAAACCTGGAAGCGATCCGGAATTTGATCGAAATCGACACGAATCGAAACTATATCGATAATGAGAAACGGACGATTTTGCATGCGGCCGCCTTCAAAGGTGACGCTCGAATTCTAGAATTGGTCCTGTTGAAAGGCGGCGATAATTTGAAAATCAACGCCAAAGACAACAAATGGCTAACACCGGTGCATTACGCCTGCATCAACGATTCGTTAGATTGTTTGAAATTGCTATTAAACGCCGATAATGACGGCAATATTGTCGATTTGGTGAATTGTCGGGATCGATTGTGGCAAACACCGCTACATCTAGCCTGCGCCAACGGCTCAATCAATTGTCTGAAATATCTGATCGACTACACGAAAAATTTCAATATAACCGACCGCAATGGCCGTACGCCCATCTATCATTCGATCATCAATCAACACCAAAATTGTTGTCAATTATTGTTGACGAACAGAAATTGTTTGGTCAATTTGAACGACAAGAAGAATTGCCGGCCGATTCACTATGCGGTAAAAGTCGGCAATTTCAATATTGTCGATTTATTGCTGAAATCGAATTGCAATATTAATTGTAAAGATAATAATCAGTATACGCCGCTGCATTTAGCCTGTGCCAACTACAATAATAACGAATTTGATGATGATGATGATTGCGGTAATAATAGCGGTAATTGTGGTGGTAATTGTAATAATTTAGTGCAATTGTTGATCGATAATGGCGCCGATTTGGACCAACAGAATTGTTATGGTAATACAGCGCTACATATAGCCTGCCTTTATGATTACCACAATATCGCTAATTTATTAATTCGAAATGGGGCTAATTATAATTTAGTTAATTATATCGGACAGACCCCATTGCATATCACCTCGATTAATAAATATGGAATTAATTGTATGTTATTATTATTATCGTTGAATTTCGATAATAATAGTGGTAATAATGGTGGTAATTGTGGTAATAATTTAGGTGGTATTAATATAAATCAGCAATGTTTTAATGGTTATACATCGTTGCATATGACGGCGATTTATGGGCGTTTTATTAAAAGTAAAATTTTAATTGATAATGGTGCTGATATTAATTGTAAAAATAAATTTAATTATACACCATTACATTTTGCCACATATTATGGTTATGATTTATTGACGAATACATTATTGAATTATGGTGCCAATCCGGAGGAGAGAGGGTAATTTTTTTTTTAATTATTTCTATTATTTTTTTTTTTAAGTATTAGAATAATTAGCCATGGATTGGTACGTAGAGTCGTAACTTAGTTCGGTTGTTTACCGTTTGATTTATTCAACGTCACTNTTTTAATATCCTATTCTAATTCATGATTAACTATCCGGAAGTTATTAGGCCGATTTTTAGATTCGGCCACTTTCAAATTTTTTTTATTGAGATTTAATCGACAAGCCTACTTTGCGTTTCGAGTAATTGCATTGGTTATATAGTGTCGTAGCTTGATTCATTTGATTTGTTTAATTGATGGAATATAAATTTAATGAAGTATGAACTAAGCTGCGACTTTATATTATTATAAATGATGGCTAGATTATTTTGTTTTTAAGTTAAGTGGAACGGCCTTCTTAGATTTTTTAGTAATTCTATTTTTTTTTGAAAATCCAGAGGAGATGGGGTAATTTTCTTATTATTTCTATTATTATTTTTTAAATTATTCGAATTAGCCATGGATCGGTACGTAGTGTCGTAACTTAGTCCGATTGTTTACCATTTGATTTATTCAAGGTCACTGAAGTGATATATGAACTAAACTACGACTCTAGTGTCAATTTGTACAAGCAGTGGTAAATTGATTATATATTTTCGAGGTTATTTTGTTTTTTTTCTTTTGTGGGGTTTAATTGGAAGGCCTACTATGAAAAGATAATTTTCTATTATTTTAGTCGTTCGTATAATTGGCAATGAATTGGTTATGTAGTGTCGTAGCTTAATTCATTTGATCTGTTTTGTTTAATTGATGGAATATAAATTTAAAGAAGTATGAACTAAGCTGCGACACTATATTATTATAAGTGACGGCTAGATTATTTTGTTTTTAAGTTTAGTTGAACGGCCTTCTTAGATTTTTATTTATTTTTTAATATTATTTTCTANAAATTTAATGAAGTATGAACTAAGCTGCGACTCTATATTACTATAAGTGACAGCTAGATTATTTTGTTTTTAAGTTTAGTTGAACGGCCTACTTGGATTTTTATTTATTCCATTTTTTTTTTTGAAATCCTGAGGGGAGGGTATTTTTTTTTGAATATTATTTTTTTAATTGGCCATGGATTAATACGTAATGTCGTAGCTTAGTTCGGTTGTTTAGCCTTTGATTTAGTAAACGTCATTGTGGTGGCGTATGAACTAAACTACGACTCTATTGTTGTATAATTTGTACAAGCAGTGGTAAATTGATTATATGTTTTTGAGGTTATTTTGTTTTTTTCTTTTGTTTTTTTTTTATTGAGATTTAATTGATAAACCTACTTTGCATTTCCAACATGAAAATTTTCTATTATTTCATTTGTTCGAGTAATTGGCAATGCATTGGTTATGTAGTGGTCGTAGCTTGTTTCATTTGATTTGATTTGTTTAATTGATGGAAAATAAATTTAATGAAGTATGAACTAAGCTGCGACTCTATATTACTATAAGTGACAGCTAGATTATTTTGTTTTTAAGTTTAGTTGAACGGCCTACTTGGATTTTTATTTATTCCATTTTTTTTTGAAAATTCTGAGGAGAGGGTATTTTTTTATTTATTTTTTAATATTATTTTTTAATTGGTCATTGATTAGTACGTAATGTCGTAGCTTAGTTCGGTTGTTTGGCGTTTGATTTAGTAAACGTCACCATAGTAGCGTATGAACTAATCTAAGACTATACTGTTGTACAATTGGTATAAGCAATGGTAAATTGATTATATATTTTGGAGGTTATTTTGTTTTTTTCTTTTGTGGGATTTAATTGGAAGGCCTACTTTGCGTTTCTGGGAGGATAATTTTCAATTATTTCAATTTTTTGAATAATTGGCAATTGATTGGTTTTGTACTGTCGTAACTTAATTCGGTTCTTTACAGTTTGATTTAATAAATGTATGAACTAAACTACGACTCTATTGTTGTATAATTTGTATAAACAGTGGTAAATTGATTATATTTTCTCGATGTTATCTTGTTTTTTTTTGCGGGGATTTAATTGATTATTATTACAAATGGCAATGGATTGATTAACTAGTGTCGTAGTTTGGTTCATTTGCTAAGTTTCGATTAATTGTTGGAACAAATTTAATCAAGTATGAACTAAGCTACGACTCTATATTATAGTATAAATCTGTGATGACTAGATTATAGATTCTCGATGCTATTTTGTTTTTGAGTTTATTCGAAAAGCCTACTCAGATTTTTAGTTTTTTTTTTCGAAATCCAGAAGAGAGGCGGTAATTTTTTTAATTTTTATTATTTCAAAGTTATTACAAATTGTTCAAATAATTGGCAAGGGATTGGTTATGTAATGTCGTAGATTGGTTCATATTTCACTAAATTTGACAGTTGTTGATGTAGTTTTAAATTATCGAATAAAGCTACGACATTAGACAGTACCAAACATGACCAACTGCAAAATAAATTATCGTGGTACATTCAATATAAACATAGAAGACTAGATAATACATTCTTGATGCTATTTTGTTTATTGAGTTTCATCAAAAGGCCTTAGATTTTTGTTATATTCATTTGTTTTCAAATTATTTAGTTGTTTTTCAATTTTTGTGTGTATTTTAATACGAAATTGTTTATTTTTTCTCGAAATTTTATTGGAAATGTTGTAAAATATGAACTAAGTTACGACTGGTTAATTATATCGCTTTAATTTACTTTGTAGTTGGCAATTCTTTCATTAAACAGTGTCGTAGATTGATTCATATTTTACTAAATTTGATATTTGTTAATGTACTTTTCAAAATATTTAAAGTTGGCTGTGATTTTTTAACAGAGAAATGTTCAAAATGAACTAAGTTCAAAGTGAACTAAGCTACGACTTTAATTAAGTATAGCCAACTGCTTTTTTCCGGTAATTTCTTAGATTATTCGTAAATGACTCTATAGTTGGCTGTGATTTGATGGTTGAGAAATACAAAAATATTGTAGAAGTACGAACTAAGCTACGACTCTAATCTTAAACAACATAGCCAACTTATTCATTTTCTATTTGTAAAGTACCGTGTAGTTGGCCATGTTTTTCGATTGAAAGAAATGTCAAAACATTGTAACATATGAATTAAGCTACGACTTTAATCACAAAAACACAGTCAACTACTACAATAATTTTTCGATTGAGAAATAATAGAAGATTGTAATTTATGAACTAAGCTACGACACAATTAACAAAAGCCACAGCCAACTATGAAATAATCTGTAATATTTTAATCAGTTATTTATTTATTTTGTAAAATTTATTTTGTTGGTTATTTTCAGTTTCGAAGGACGTTCACCACTCCATATGTGCTGTTTATCTGGACATGTTGAATGTTGTCGTAAATTAGTCCAGACTGGTATCGATTTAAATTGTATTGATGATAGTGGGAAAACACCAATCCATTATGCTGCATATCGTGGGTAATTCAACAAAAATTATAAACAACAAACTTTTATTGTCACATGTCCAAAAAAAACTTTGTCACAACGTCATAGTAATCAGCAAAAAACTTTGTCTCACAATCAAAAAAACTATATCACCATTTATCAAACAATTCTGCCACAACAAAAAAAGCGATATAGTCTTTATCTTTGATTATGTGACAAAGTTTTTGGATGTATGACAATAAACTTTTATTACTATAAAAAACTGCCATAGAGATATAGGAGTCTAAAAATTTG
>JACDRP010001210.1:0-11730 GCA_013841185.1 Hycleus phaleratus | reverse complement strand
CGATACTGCAATTTATTGGATCGAGTATGTGATTCGTAATCGATGCATATCTGAATTTAAATCTTCAGCTCTTGATTTGAAATGGTACCAGTTGTATATGATTGATATTATTTTATTTCTAATTGTTAGCATTATTATTGTACCATTAACTTCTTACATTATTGCCAAAAAAATATTCTCTTTATTTTCCAATAAATGGAACCCAAATGTGCAAAGATCGATGAGAAAGAAAAGTAAGAAAGAATAAATTTTATAAAATATAGTCTTCTTATTTCCGAGTTGGAACATCTGTTTTTAGCTGCTAAATTGAGCCTTGTGTGCCAATTTATCAGTGAAATAAAATGTGATTGCATTTTATCATTTTCAATAAGTAGCTAGAAATTCCTATTTTTAGACAATAAGAAAGATGAAACAAAGATGAACCATTCTTATCTTATCGAATTGCGGTAAAGCTTTGATCTCTAACAAATTAAACCTTGAACGACAATCATTTGAATGTTATGGAATGTAGACGACATCGATTTACTCAAATTGAAAACAATCCAGACTATTGATTTTCAATGATTAGATATAAAGATACACAAAACTAATAGCACCAGGATTAGAATTTAATCTAGAAAATTCCAATACAAATATGGATCACTTTATTGAAATGTTAATTTTCAAGTTTAAACTAAATGACATAATTAATTAGAATTATTTTGACCTTTTACGATATCATTAATCTTCCACTTTTCCACTCTATAATTAATAATAATAAGCTATTTGATATCTGCGCCAATGTTATCAAGACACATAAAATACGATCACATTAGATTTAACCATTTTTATCAGAATATTTATTCAATATAGTGAAACAAGCATTAATAATGAAACTTGCATTGTTTTTAGTGTTTTTTACAAGTATCTCTAACGGTTTTGTAGAGAGTTTTCGTATTTTGGCAGTTTTTCCAAATCCTATGATCAGTCATTATACACTAACGCAAACAATTCTGAAGGAATTGGTAAATCGGGGCCATCAAATTACTGTAATTAGTCCATATCCCCAGAAGAATCCCATTGAAAATTTCACCGATATTTCAATCGAAAGTATTGTCCCAATATTAACAGGTAAGTCATTAAATAATTTTTAGACAAATCGATTTATCAACAATTATTTTAGAAAGGAAAAAGAAGCTGTATAAGTTAGAAACATCAACGGTTGTTTCGAATGTAAATTTCCTTACAGCTACTGGTTATAAAATTACAGAATTATGCATCGAACATCCAAATGTACAAAAATTATTGCATTCGAATCAAACTTTCGATTTAGTAATGACTGCGTTGTTTATGAACGACGCCACTATGGCTTTTGCAAATCATTATAAAGTACCGACTGTTATTTTAGTATCAATGCCGCCTTTCGCTTGGGCTAGTCATTTATTGGGCCTCCATGAACCCTCATCTTACGTGCCGAATTTATTCTCCTCATTTAGAGGCGAAATGGATTTCTGGCAACGAGCTCGAAACTCATTCTACGATTTATATTCAATAATCTATTATAAATTTGTAATGTTGCCAAAACATGCAGAATTAGTGAAGCGAAATTTCCCAAATTCACCAAATTTATACGAATTTGTTGACAATGTAAGCATGGTTTTGATCAATGCTCATGCCAGTGTTTACGATCCTGTACCAAGGCCGCCAAATGTCCATGAAGTAGCCGGTTTTCATATTAAACCGAAACCATTACCTGAAGATCTACAAGCGTATTTGGACAATTCACCGAATGGAGTTGTTGTATTTTCGTTAGGTTCAAATCTGAAGAGTTCCGAATTGAAGACGCATCAAATTCAAGCAATATTCAAATCTTTATCCAAATTGGAGCAGAATATTTTATGGAAATGGGAAGGTGACGAATTACCCGGCATTTCTAATAATATCAAATTCATGAAATGGTTACCACTTCAAGACATTTTAGGTAAATTTTCAAAATATGTTAAATTACATCTAAAAAATTGCCAATTTTAGCCCATCCGAACGTAAAAGCAATGCTCGCTCATGGTGGCCTTTTAACAACAACTGAAAGTATCTATCACGGTGTACCAATGATAGGAATGCCGGTGTTTTCCGATCAAAAAATGAACGTAGCTACAGCTTCAGCGTACGGTTATTGTCTTATTGTGCCTCTTAGCGAAGTAACTGAAGAGAATTTGAGTGCAGCATTGAAGGAGATCCTCTATAATCCAAAATATAGAGAACAGGCGATAATTCGCTCGAAAATTATGAAAGATCGACCATTGGCACCTTTAGATGAGGCCGTTTATTGGATCGAATATGTTGTTCGGCATCGAGGAGCGGCACATTTAAGGTATCCGGGTAGTAAATTGAATTGGTTCCAAAGGAATTTGATTGATGTTGTGGCGTTTGTGTCGGTGATTTTTATTATTTTGCTGGTTTTAGTGAAGAAAATCGTTCAAATATTGTTGAGGAATTTGAGCCAATTATTTAAGAATAAAACAAAAAAGAACAATTAAATTATTAGTGATATTTTTATTGTTAAAATTACTAAATTTGGAAATAAATGTTTATCAATTATTTGGCTGTTTGTTTTTCATTATTGGAATTTCAGAAAAATTCCCGCTCGTACTGTAATAACTCCCATTCTGCAACATATTAAATTTCTTGTATAAAATTTTATTACGCCAAACGATTATTAACGAATTATAGCGAAAATGATAGACAGCTTTTATCCGATAATGATTGATAATTGTTTATTTGGATGCAAACAATTATTGGTTAGAATCCTATATAGTAGTGGGTACAAAAATCAACGACCTGGTATAAACTCAATCAACATTCCATTTTATTTCAAATTCGATCGCGTTGAAGATGAGATTAATATATTTGTTAGTTTTATTCTTTATCACGGTTCATAATGGGGATTGTTATCGAATTTTGGCAGTTTTTCCAACACCAGCACCCAGTCATTATATTTTGGGAGTGAAACTTGTGAAACAATTAGCAAAAAAAGGCCATGAAGTCGTTATGATTAATCCATACTCAAAAAAACAACTCGACAATGTTACTGTCATTAATGTAGACAGTTTGGATGCGAGCTTTCAAGGTGAAGTTATATTTTTCAATTTAAAATCAGCATAAGTAGCAATTTTGTTGTAGAAATAAGAGAACGTTTGCTTACGTTGGGTAGTAAATCGTACTTTAGTAAAGTCAACTATATAACAAATTGGATCGGTTTGACTCTCTCTGAATTGGCGTTACAACACGAAAATGTCCAAAAATTGTTGAATTCCAATGAGAAATTCGACTTGATTTTGATGACACAATTTATGAACGACGCCCATATGGGTTTCGCTCACAAATTCCAAGCACCTGTTGTAATGTTAGCCACAATGCCACCTTTCGCTTGGGGTAGTTTTATATTATCACACCCATCTCCACCATCGTATATCCCAAATATTATGTCCGGATTTACTGCTCATATGTCGTTTTGGCAGCGTTGTATCAATAGTTTATATGATGTATACGCTATAATTTATTACCAATTTTCTATTTTACCGAAACATAGAGAATTGGTAAGGAAATATATTCCCGGTGCTCCAGATTTGTACGATTTCATCCACAATGTGAGTTTTCTTTTAATTAATTCCCATATAAGTGTCACCGAGGCTGTACCAATGGTGCCTAATGCTGCCGAAATTGGCGGTTTTCATATCGACGAACCCAAATCACTGCCGGAGGATTTACAAAAATACCTTGATCATTCAACTGATGGTGTTGTATTGTTTTCAATGGGATCAAATTTGAAAAGTTCCGAATTACCGATCGAGAAACGCGATGCAATATTGCGTGTTTTCGGCAAATTAAAACAGAATGTTATATGGAAATGGGAGGCTGATAATATACAGAATTTACCGAAAAATGTGAAATTAATGAAATGGTTACCACAACAAGATATTCTCGCCCATCGTAACGTTAAAGCTTTTATCACACACGGTGGTTTATTGAGTACAACTGAAACTATATATTATGGTATTCCAGTTGTTGGCATACCGGTTTTCACCGATCAACAAATGAATATTGCAATGGCTGTGGCGCACGGTTACGCTGAATATGTAAGCCTTCACGATTTGAGCGAGGAAACCGTAGGAAAGGCGTTGGATCGAGTATTAAATAATCCAAAGTATAAACATTTATATTAATAATCTATTTAACTTATTCGTATTTGAATGATTTAGGTATAGGGAAAATGCCAAGAAACGTTCACAAATTATGCACGATCGGCCACTAAAACCTATCGATACAGCAATTTATTGGATTGAATACGTTGCCAAACATAAGGGAGCTGCGCATTTACGATATGCTGGAATGGAATTGACTTGGTACCAAAGGAATCTATTAGACGTTATTGTTTTCGTTGTAGTTTTAATAACAATTCCATTGGTAATTCTACGAAAATTGCTCAAAAAACCGGCGCCTTCAATCGACAAAAAGAAGAAAATTTCTTAAATTGTAATTAGTGTCGAATAAAGTATTTATTCGTTTAATTTCAACAAGTAGACTATCTTTATTGTCCAGAAATTTGCAAGATTTAGGGAAAAATTACAAATTTTGAGTTATACAATAGAGTCGAAACAAAATATCTTCCATTTTGGAATTTTCTCGAACGAAATTTTTGCCTAAATAACCTATGAAAATTGATGCCATATACCTACAGGCTGTCTGATAAACCTAGGAAATTCTCCATTATTTGTACGTAACGGTCGTATTCTCTAATTTTTTGGTGATTCGTTACTATGGGGCGTATTTTCATTGCTTATTCCTTCTGACTAGTATTGTAGAAGAGGACTGGGATAAGAATGAGAATGATGATTATCGGAAAAATGAAATAGAGAAGTTGCGCTGTCGTTTATGCGTTGGCTGTCTCTCTCATCTGTTTGTAAAAAAAATCCAGGAATCTGTTGGTCCAGCACATTGTTTTAACTTCGACAAACTTCGAGAAAGATGGTCCTATATTCTACATGAACTTGTACTTATAGGCCGACGTTTGTTGTAGTTGACCAAATTATTAGATGTCACTAAAATTTTAGAGAATGCGACAGATAGCTTTATTCGTTTCTCTTTCTTTTTTTTTGTAGATAATTCTTCCTATGATAACGCTGGAGATCAACAATCTGTATCTCACTCTTTAGAATTTCATCGAAAGTAAAATTGAAAACAGACAAGTTTTAGCACTTTTAACAATCTACGGCCAACTAAATACAAAAATGACAGTTCTCCTTTGAAAAATTGATTTACATAAATACCAAATCTATTCAGATGATGTTACCTGAAAATGAACGTTAAAATTACTTCATGAAAATTTCTAAAGTCTAATTTAAAATAATCAAAATTGGAAGAGAAATTGTACTTACTTGAATAAGTCACGAATTTTTCAAGCACATCAACCACATCCTATGAACACACAAAACAGACATTTAATTAAATTTGGAATAGCAAATTTGGGGAAACTTGTTACCAACCAAATTCCAAAAGTCCAATTTGGCCAACGGAAAATGAACATTGCGCGTTCATCAAAAAATGCGTTGGTAACAAGACTTCCTAGATGATGTTGGTACTCAGCCTTACAATTCACATTTGTGTATTGGAATATTTATCAATATTTCTAATTTTGAAACTTCTATTTTGATGATCTTTATCTGCAAATTTTCGAACATTTTGAATATAATCTTCATTTTAGTTTAAAATTATCAATTGAGTAATAATCAAATAGAGAAATAATGGAAAAAATTATTCGCAGATTCTCCAAACACAATAATCACAACCGGCAACTACAGAATACATTCTGTAGTTGCCGGTAGTATTCTGTAGTTGACACTAAACAAATTTGGAATTGTAACATTAGAAGTCCGGAGAATTTGGATATACCAACGCAATTTTTTGAAGAGCGCACAATTCGAAATTTTCCGTTTGACCAATAGAAGTTGAGGATTGCCCGCCCGTCAAAAACTGAGTTGGTAACAAAATCCCAAAGTGTTAGTTCCTAAATTTCTAACCTTACAATTCCAAATTTACTTAATACTGAGCTATATCAGCTACGTAGCTGTATCAGACGCTCTTCAAATAAAAATAATTCCACAATAATATCATTTAAATTATATGATAATTCTACCCAAATGCAAGATTTTTCTCCCACCTATAAACACGAATGACTTTGAGTTCATTCCAACGGCATTTCAAGTATTTCAACCTGGATTTATTATGAAATTAACGGGAAATAGTTGTTACTTTACAATAGATGATAGTTGAATTCACGTGCTGATAAGAAAATGACGCATTTTAATCTAAAAATATTGATATTAGTGTCATGTTCAATCGTAGTGGAAAATGTGAAAATATTAGGCATTTTCCCATCAATTGGCTACAGCCAATTTATTTTAGGCGAAAAATTAATGAGTGAATTAGCTAGACGAGGCCATCAAGTTACAGTAATCAGTCCACATCAACCTAATAGAAAAATTGAGAATTATGAAACTGTCTTGATTGAAGAGATTATTGATCTTACAGGTATCTAAATTAGCACTTTTTACGTAATTATCTGATTGAAACTATTTTAGATGATTTGGGTGATTTATTTGAAATGGAAGATATGAATGTCTTCAAATCAGTTGATTTCATTTACGAATTTGGTTACGCTATTAGTGAGGCTACTTTAAAACACAACAATGTTCGGAAATTATTAAATTCGAACGAAACTTTCGATTTGGTGATTGTTGAACAATTCTACGATGAAGCCTTATCAGCGTTTTCTTATCATTATCAAACACCGTTAATTTTGTTCAGTTCAATCGGACCATCGGAATGGAATAATTATATGATGGGTAATCCGGCAATTCCGTCGATAAGTCCTCTATCATTCACGCCATATTCCCGTTATATGTCGTTTTTTGAACGTATTTCCAATTTACTGGTTACAATCTATGACAAAATCCAAAAAGATTTGTTTATATTACCGAAACACCAAAAACTCGTCGATCGATTTTTCCCAAAATCGATAAATTTGCTCGATGTTTTGTACAATACCAGTTTAATGTTGTTAAATTCGCACGTTACGACCTCAGAAAATGCTCCATTAGTCCATGGTATGGTGGAAATTGGAGGATTTTATATCAGCAAAAAATCACTGTCTAAAGACGTGCAACAATATCTGCATGATGCCGAAAATGGTGCCATATACTTCAGTTTAGGAACAAATCTCCGAAGTAGCGATTTAACAAATGAACGATTATCGGCCATTATAAATGTATTTTCGAAATTACCACAACGAATCTTATGGAAGAGTGATAAACAATTTGAAAATTTACCAAAAAATATCCTCGTCTCGAATTGGTTCAATCAATGCGATATTTTAGCGCACCCAAATGTCCAATTGTTTATAACACACGGTGGTTTATTGAGCACAACCGAGGCGGTATTTTACGGTAAACCACTGCTGGGTATTCCGATTTTTGGCGATCAAAAGATGAATATGATGCGAGCTGAGCGGAGGGGTTTTGCCAAAATTTTGCCTCTCAAACGATTAGATGAAGAGAACCTTTATCGGAGTATTAACGAAGTTCTCGATAATGCCAAGTAGTTTCACATAATTTGTGGTTTTTATCTTCTATTTTTTATTATTCTAATTGTAGGTATGGGGAGAATGCCCGATTGATGTCAAATTTAATTAGGGATACTGCTGTAAGACCTTTGGATTTGGCTATGTTCTGGATAGAGTATGTGATAAGACAGAGGGGATTCCGCTTAAAACCACCAGCTTCGGATTTGTATTGGTATCAATTATATATGTTGGATGTTGTGTTATTCTTACTATTCAATTTAACTCTACTTGTTGTAATTTTCAAAATTTCGACGAGGTTTTTGTTGAAGAAAATATAAATTAAAACTAATCAAAAGAGCACAAGCGTTTCCTTATCGGAATTATTCCTTATTCTGATTGATAAATAAAAATTGTGCAATTTGTTTAGATTAATTCCAAATATTGACGATCTAAAATAACTACACAAGTTTGTTTTTATTGCCCAATATATTTGCCTTTGCTTGAAAATAATCTAAAATCTTCAAAAAATCTCTAATGTGACTAATTCGAAAAACTTGCCCAACACTAGAATTTTCCCCAAAATCAAAATATTAAAATTTAATAGCTTCAGGAAGTAACAATTTTATTGTACCTAAGTATACCATAAAGAACAATAAAATTTTAAACAAGCACCCTTAAAATTGCTCCCCTAATGGTTTTATTATTAATTCATGCACTTGTACATGGGGTGGTGTTGATAATGTGTACATTACAGCATTTGCAACGTCTACAGGATCTAACATTGGTACAGTTTCAAGCATTTCTGTTGTTCCCTGTTCTGTAAAATAATTGGTCGGCATATTTGTTCGGACAACTCCTGGACTAATACTCTATGAAATTTAATAGAACAAATTTTAAAATGGAATAAAAATGTTCGATTGACTTATAAAATTACCGTAACTTTAATTTTTGAACCAATCCGGACCAAGTCTTGTCGTAAAGTTTCAGTTAATGCTGTTACAGCATACTTCGAAGCTGGATACATACTATGAGCTGGAGCATTTGGAATTTTATGACCAGCTATACTATTTATATGAACAATATGACCATCGATATTGCGCTTTTGCATAATTTTTATTGCTTCGCCCGTTGCAATACACAAACCTAAAACGTTCGTGTCCAACATATTGCGCCATTTTTTTATATCGCCATCGATTAATTCAGTCACATCAAAAACTCCAGCATTGTTTACTAAAATACTAACCGGCCCAAAATTTTCAGTCGTCCATTTGAAAGCGTTCAAAATATCTTGTTCGACTGTTATGTCGGTTTTGAAAGCGTGCAATTTTCCAGGTTTTCCCGATAATTTCTTTGCCAATTCTTGAACACGTTCCGATCGACGAGCTAACCCAACCACCTTTATAGATTAGTAATCAATTTAGTTATAAATTGTGAAAATACAAGTAAGAATTACCTGAAGACCGGCTTCAACTAATTTTTCGCATATAGAAGCACCAATACCAACACTGGCTCCGGTAACTATTGCTACTTTATTTGCCCAACGTTCCATAATTATTCTAATAGGACGATTATAAAATGAACTGTTAAATTATACTGAATTTGGAGATCAACGTTTGTCTTTATATAGATGGCTTCATCTGCCATGTGCATATAAATTAAAGATAAAGTAATCTATTAAAAAGGACAGATACCTAAATACGGTACGGTACGGAAAAAAACTTGCTTAGATAGAAAACTAAATTAACAAACTTCAACAATATTTTCCTAATTTCTCGAATGAATTTAGCAAAAAAAACTCATCAACCAATAAAATCTTCCGTTAGAAGAGTAATTTTCATGTTCAGTCGTCCATTAGAAAGCGTTCAAAATATCTTGTTCGACTGTTATATCGATTTTGAGCGTGTAATTTTCCAGGTTTTCCCGATAATTTCTTCGTCAACGCTTCAACACGTTCCGGTCCACGAGCTAACCCAACCACCTTTGCAAATTAGTAATTAATTTAGTTTTAAATGGTGAAAATTTAAATAAGAATTGCCTAAAGGCCGGCTTCAACTAATTTTGCCCAACGTTCTATAATTGTTTCAATACGACGCTTGTGGTCTTGAGAATTAAAATAGACTGATTTCGAGTATTGTCGTTCATGATTATGCAAATTTACTTCATGTAAATGTTGCCCTATTGGGTTATAAAAATTGATTACGTTTAAATTTAAAATTCCAAGAAATCATAGATAATTAAATTTATTTAATGTTTAGATACTTAATTATAATAAAAAAAATTATATTAAAAAGATTAGATAGTAAATTAAATATACATTTAATCTATCGAGTGGAAATTATTGAGTAAAATGATGACGAAACCTTGTAAAGGATTTCCCTTTTCAACAACAATCGATAATCAAGTAGTCAATTATAAAATGATCTTTTTGGCCTAGTAAAATCGCTAAATTTGACACCGTTAAACTTCCAAATTAAAAATATTGAAATCAATTAATTAATATTTTGAATATCTTAATAGTTAGGCTATGAACTTGTCAAATTACTTCGATTACAACAACAATAAAAATTAAGTGGATGCAATTATAAATGTAGCTTGTCGTTATATTAATCGATAACAATTTTAAATTTAATAAAGTGCAATATTTCGTAATACTGTCGAGTCATTTCGATAATTTGATAAATTGGGTGTAACAAAACTTTTTTTTTAGGAAACGCTAAATACATTCAATGACATGATAAATTGTCGCCTCTAGAAATTTATTAACACGATTCTCGGATACTTTCTGGCATAATTTGGCTTTTGGCTTACTAACAAACGGTGAATTTTAAAAATTTCTAGGGTGCAACTAAAGTTAGAATGAGCATAATAACTGTTTCTGAATTCAAAATAGTCATATTCGCTCCTATTATGTTGCTAAACTAGTCACTTTTTAGTAATGATTAAACGGTTACTAACTAAAATCTTCTGAAGAGCACCCCTAATCTGTAAATAGACCATCAAAGATTGGATTTCCAAAAATTATTTTGCTGGAATGACTCGACTATATTGTGAATGGTTCTAAATAAAATAATTGCACAATATTATAGCTCAAGGTAAAAATTTAATTGCTTGAACATACATATTTTTATTACACGTCTAATTATAAGTTTATTGATTGAAAATATGCGAGAATGATTTGGAAAGTTCCAGGTCTCTAATCATGAAAAATTCATGGATAGCTTTCTAAACAAAAACGCCAATTTCAAAAAAAAATAGTTTTCGTGATGCTCTCAAATTTGGCATTGCATTAAAAAAGAAAGATCGTTTTCCAATAGGTCAGATTTGGACAACAATTATTGATAAATAATAGGCAAAACTCCTGTGAAAATGCTCTAAGCTCATTATTATTCCCTAAATGATTATTTTATCTAATCTAAAAGACTTGCATAATATTTTTCGGCCTTCACTCATGTATTGTATAAATTGCACTTGTTTATTTATTTAGTTTTCTATCTAATCAATTTTTTTTACCTTGAATATGCATCTAAATTTTCTACTAGATAAAGTTATCTGTAATTTTTAAAGCTCATTTGCTATAAAAGGTAACACTTACGTTAAACCAAACAATTTATAAAAAGAACTGCAATATCCAACATCAGTGTAGTTCCATTCTATAGTCCACAAACATCGTATTGAAAAAATTATGAAACGTTGGGCAAATAAAGTTGCGATAGTTACCGGAGCCAGTGTTGGAATTGGTGCTTCTATATGCGAAAAATTAGTTGAAGCCGGTCTCCAGGTAATTATTCCTTTCATTTTTGCCACTTAGAACTCAAGTACTTACTCATTTGTAAAGGTGGTTGGGCTAGCTCGTCGACCCGAACGTGTTCAAGAACTAGCAAAGAAATTATCGGGAAAACCTGGAANATATTTTCCTAATTTCTCGAATGAATTTAGCAAAAAAAACTCATCAACCAATAAAATCTTCCGTTAGAAGAGTAATTTTCATGTTCAGTCGTCCATTAGAAAGCGTTCAAAATATCTTGTTCGACTGTTATATCGATTTTGAGCGTGTAATTTTCCAGGTTTTCCCGATAATTTCTTCGTCAACGCTTCAACACGTTCCGGTCCACGAGCTAACCCAACCACCTTTG
>JACDRP010001209.1:0-11742 GCA_013841185.1 Hycleus phaleratus | reverse complement strand
AAGAATCTGGAAATGAATCGTTATTGTGTCGTCCTGTATTTTACAACACATTTAAAAATAGAGATAGAATGAATAAATATATAATAGGGGAGATTCTCATGATTTCGACAGATACGGGCGATTTACTACTATATAGTAATATATAATAGTAATAGTAATCGTAGTAGGATAGACAGATAAGATGTGTAGTGGAGATAGAGGGGAAAACATCCCGGATACTGTAATAATCATTCCACATTAGGATGATCCAAAATGAAAGAGTACAAGTGAGATAGAACTCTATTATATTGGGGCTTCGACCGTTACATTTTCTGACAAATGATTCTATCCGGCTTGAACTGATAACAATAATCATAATTATAGCAAATGATAATAATTGGAGAGAAAAAATCAATCAAATTAATATTATTATTATTAAAATCTCACATTTCACATGTCAATATTAGACATGTATGAGTATGAAAGCGTAGAACTAGGGTCAAGTTCGTCAAACTATAAACTATCAATCATATTCAACAATTCTTTGTTGTTCTTTTATTATTCAATTTAATGACCTTTTTTCCTCTTCTTATCTTCATTTTTTTGTATTGTTAAAATGATCAAAAATGAATAGAATGATATTACAATGATTGACAGTGATTATAATGGAAATCTGCACAATTTCTTTAACAATACTAAACTTTTTTTAAAATTTATAACCATATAGGACAGTACTACGATAAATGATATTGTATTAAAGATGACATCAATCAAAATGATTCCATTTTATATACTACAATATAAGAGAATTTGAATGTTAATATAAACTTATAACAACAACAATAACAAACACCCAAGTTTAATAGGATTGCGTGTCTGGTTTGACGGTCGCTAGTTATCATATACTAAAACCAAATGCCAGATAATAACTGATGATGTACAATTTCACTAAATATGATCTAGATTTGACATATTACAAATACCTATAATATAAGATGCTTTATTCTCGATTAATTGCAATACTAATTTTACCAGAATATACCTATAAATAGAATCTTGAGATTTCATTGGAAATTAATGAGACAATTGATGAAATTTAGAAGAGTCCGGATATTTCATCTAAATATTCCTATAATTGCCGATCGATTTGAAAAATATTTGAAAGATTTGAACAACCACTTTAGTCTGAAAATGTCGCGATTTTCACCAATCGAATATGCACGTAGAATGACAAAAAAAAAAAACAATTGTGACGAAGTTCTAATTTTGTTAAAATGTACAAATCCTTAAAATATTCAATTCAACGAAACACCCGGTGTATATTTGATTTATAATTGATTTGAAATAGAACTAATATCGACATGTCCTATCTAAATTTTAGATTGGATAAATTCAAAGTGAAATCTATGGTGTTAAATTTTTAATCACCTATTGACAACGGAATACTTCTAAACAAACAATCTAAACAACATTCTAGTCTTATTAATATTATATAAGTGTTAATGCATCTAAATTTATCGTACATACATATTTAGTTGATTTTAATTCGATTAAAACAGAAATTGAACAAACTTATATTAATATCTTAATTCAATTCTATCTTGGTTTCATTTAATCATCATCATCATTACTCTTGGAAGTTTAATATTTTAGCTACTTCACTAAATTAGTTCCTTAATGACTTGAATTACGCTTATACAAAAAATATTGAGCATTAGTTGCTTTTAGAATTAAGAAAAATAAATATAACCAAGTATTGACAATACAAGTTCTAAATAATTCAATCACAAATCGATTCTATTTTCTTGTTTATTTTCAAGATTAACTATTTGTATTGGGGATTTGAGATTAAGTTCTACTCTATTTTCTCTATTTCACCTTACCCAATCATCTCTTCTAGAACAACTAAAACAACACTACCACTTAATAATACTCTTGATCCCTATTAATAGTCTATGTAATCTTAGGTAAGGTCTGGATTGTTTTCTCTCTAGAGTATTGTATGTATGGAAAATCTAATAGGGTACACGTATACATCATCAAGTTTAAATTACGTCCATGAATCCATATTATGAACATTATCTGTATACCGGACTTTACAAAAGTAGATACATATTTAGTTTAAAGATTCGAAAAATATTTTGAAGATTTATAAGCGATTTTCCAGAGAACATTTTAAACGTGAGTCTTGTAGCTCAATAAAAACACTTTTTGGGCAATATCGCGATTTTCATATACTAATTATATGTTTTATTGATTTAATTAGGTGATATTGCCGATGAACTGTGGGGTCCAAATTTTGCCAAAATGTTTCCTGGAAGTTTCTTATATTTCTATATAAAGGTATATTCTTGATTCTAAATAATTGTCAAGTTTAATTTGAATCACTATAATCGTTTTAATACACTTTGGCTTTTGGAATTTGTCTTCGTTGTAACTTTTTTTTTTCAGTTTCCTCATTTTAATTGAATTAATTTTTTACAAGTAATTATCCAAGATGAGAAAGTTGAAAGATGATTGTTCAAGTCTTAAACTTTTTACTTAACAGGATATCAAAGGATCTCTACGCGTACATATAAAAATAAAAAAAGAAAGTAGCCAACAAAAGAACAGTATAAAACATTTAAAATTCACCTGAATAATATTAATGATCATTTAAATATGCATACACAAACAATTTTAAAAATCAATCATAATAAAATAAGAAACTGATCGCGATTTATATTATATTAACACTAACAATAATAAATCAAAAGTTGTCAAAGCGTGTTGGCAGTGTTCCGATCCAATACGTCATCTTATAAATTAACTTAAACTTAAACTAGTTATTTCATATCTAATCATTTTTATTTGTTTCCCTGTTATAATTGTAATTATCAATAACTTTATGGGTGGTCGGTTTATTTGATACTGTGACAAAAACAAAAAAGAAAAAAATAAAAAAAATTCAAACTATTTCTAGTTCTCCTATTGTTAAGTTGGAACGTAGCTTTTTAAAATGGACAAAGATCAAAATAAAAAGATTGTTCTCTTTTATACTATATATACATACAAGAAAACATGTAGGTGAAAACAAAATAACAAAAAAAAATGGAATACAATAATAATAATACTAAGAAAATAACAATACATAACAATAACAAGCAATTTACTGTATACAGTGGATGTTGTAAATGTATACGAAACAACGACGGTGGCCATATTTGTAACATTGTGACATCTTTAAGTGTCATCTCTATAAATTTTAAAACACTATAAAATAGTAATCATTATAAGAATAATAATAGAAAAAAACGAACAAGAGAATTGTATCAAATTTAATAATATTTCATTGTATATTCTGTAATTTTAAAACTACCCTTAAGTAAACAATTATACTAAAAATTTAATTAAAATGTATTAGATGAATTCTTTCAGGGTAGTTTTCAAATAAATTCTTTCAAACAATAAACGTTAGAATTTCTTCAAATGATAGTAAAAACAACAGAAATATTAAATATATTAAAATTTCTAACCTCAAATCGTCAATATTTAACTATATTTATTTGTATTAAATAGTTATCGAGCAATTTTTCAAATATTTGAACAAATAATTCACGAATCTAGTTATAGCAACCCAATTTTTCGAACTTTAAATTGCGCGCCCATCAAAAGATGGGTTGGTAATAAAACTTTCCAGATGTTATATCTAAATTTCTAACCTTACCAAATATGATTATTGTTTTGAAGAAATTGTGAATATTCTTGATATTCATTGTTCTCTTTAGTGTCTAATAGAATAACGATAATTATTTCAATTTAGATTAAAATTTGATGTGCAATAGTATTAGAAACATTAAAAAAACAATCTGGTATAACTACAAGCTAAGTATTCTTCGCAATATAATGTTTAACGAGATCAACTTGAATCTTAATCGTAATGTATACAGGAAATTACAAGAGAGAAGAGTTAATAAATTTCTTCAACAATGAAGACATGGATTAAGGTCAAGTTTTATTACTCTTTATTTAAGAATTCGTTTCCCCTCATCTAACAAAGATTAATTGTTTTGATAGATAAATTGCGTTACTTTTTCCTTTTATTTATCAATCAAACTATAATTAATTATACTTTCTATTTGTTATCAAAAAACCTACCTGTATAAGTAATGGAATTTTAAAATAATAACCACATTATTTGATATGTAGATTGAAAATATGTAGGTATACATATCATCTCTGTTAATAATAGTATAGTAATAATAAATGTAATACATAATATCTACAACACGAACTGCATTAATTTCAGTTACATAGAGATCATGTCAACGGATGATTCATTACATTGATAATTCTAAAAATATTATGTAATAATTTATTTTGACAATACTGATATTTTATTTAAATTAAAAATAATGGACACCAATATGCGTACATATTTTGGTTAAGATAATAATTGGTTATTTATTTTAATCATTATCAACACCAATTTTGTATAAAAAAGTGCAAAATTTCCCAAACTTTTCAAACAATAGTGGGAATGGCAATTGTTGTGTATATACAACAAATAGGGTTGGTTGCTGTTATTATAATAATAGTGAAAGGGCCAGACGATGATTGTTTTGTATCGAAACCCAACCCTTTTACTTTAAACTAATACAAATCCGTAGGTATAATCAAACTGTTATTATCTAGGGCGTAATGTTGTATTTAATAGAACCACACTGTATAACAATAGGGTACAGATGAGCTACCAATTTCCAAACGAATAAGCAAACCGACAATCCATATTGTAAACGATTTTTGTTTAAAAAAAAAAAGAACATAGACGAACTACCGGTTGTAAATACAGTAAAATCTTTACTGATCCTTATTTACTATAATTAAGCCATACTGACTCGTTTACAAGAGTTTTGTGGAATCCAGCCTGTCTTTAATCTTAATCTTGGAGTAAGATGGATGCCTTCCACTCTACGGCTTTTTTCGGTTGCTTACTTACTCGAATCTATATGTTTGTGTGTATGTGTTATGTTTGTCTATTTAGAAACAAGGGTGACTTTAATGAAAATGCTTAACGAAATGGATAATTTTTTGTGTGTATCGATGTTGATTCTTAAGGAATCATGACACTACCACTATCCTATAGGAAGAAGACCAAAAAAAAATCTAATCTATAATTTAAATCATTCTATATCGATGGCTACAGTAGAAGGTTTATATGGGAAGTCCTACAATTAAGAAAAAACGATTTCAAACAAATATTAAGGATTTATATGAGATGATTTTAGCGAAATTGGAACCTCGCAACTCAGTTGTGATTTTTCAAGACAAGCTAACTCAACGAAGCTCTAATTTTCTTTCATTTTTCGGTTATTGCAAAATAAATGCAACTACTAGTTGCGGAATAAATTAGGGAAAAAACGAACAAATTCAATGAGGAAAACACATCATTGGGGATTATTTGATAGGTATGTTGAGTTTTTTTGACTAAATACGAGGGTCAAAATGATCTGCAATGTTTCTATTAATAAATTAATCATTAATAAATAATCGGACTTAAGCATGCTCCCTATTTTCGTTCATTTTTCTCTATTGCATTGTAAAATCGATGTGATGGCGATGAGTCTTTCAAAACGAACGTTTTCAAGAAACTTTCTAATGAGGCTCAAATTTTGCAATAAATCTTTGAAATGTTCTTCATATGACTTGGCATACAATCTGTATACAAATACAATTGAACGACATTAAATTAATTGAGAATTATTATTTTCCAAGACCTGATTGACGTGATTTTTGCAAATATTATCTATTATCAAAGCTGTTTAAATGTTGTATTGTTCTATTTTGATCGTTATAAATAATTGCCCTGGTATTGTTACAATAAAACCAGCATTTCTGTCTTATTATGTTGGAAATCTTTACCTGAGTTCTTTGTCATAGAAGAGTATAAAACGACCGTTAGATTATAGTTAAAGTTGAACATAACATTCTCTTTCTTAGGATAGATCATGTTCCATAATAAATTATAGATAAATATCTTAAAATAAGTAACATTAAATATTTTTTAAATGGAGTTAAATACCTTCTATGTACTAAAAGTCTAATTAGTTATAACCATGGAAATATTTAATTCACTATTGTAATAATTATCGTAAATTTTACTTGAAAAAATGCAAATTCTCGGAATTTTGAAATTAACAACTAATAATTAAAAATTAATAATAATACTAAATAAATTATAAGCAGGCTATGATGATGGAAAATATAAAAAAAACAAATGACTCTAAATACTTTAATACTGGCGTTTAAAAAAATATAATTAATTGATATTACCGATCGTATATTATTTTATCTTTCAGTACTTAATTGATTAATTAATTAGTTAATTATAGAAATACTCACATTAAGCCGTATTTTCTAATAAAATTGACGATTTAAAAGCTTCAACTTTCACAACCACTTGTTTTTTCAAAAAAACAAAACACAAAACATGGTGGTTAATCTGTCACGTATAATCTCGCTAATTATAGCCCACAATTTAATATAATTTTTTTTCGATAAAACCAACAATATAAAAATAGTTTATACGTTTCATTAGATTTATTTAAATGTAGTAATGAAATTTGCGATTACAAATACGTGTTATTGTCGATTTTAAATTAAAATATCGGTATATTGGGCTACAATGAATTAAACAAAAATCTAGTAGCCTACGGTGATGACGTAATATCGATGAAGTGTAAGTTTTAAATATTTTCCTCCCTTAGAGAATTTCGTTAAAAATGTTAAAAAAGTAATTTCATATCAATTATTTAATTATTTTATTTATTGAATTTGTTAATTAAAATTTTAGATAAAAAATCATAGGGGTGAAATATAACTGACCTGACCTAACCTCACCTAACCTCAAAAAAATCCAAATAACCTAGAAATGGATAACAGGTAATTACTTTCAATTGCTATAATTTTGGTTAATTATCAGGTAAATATTAGAAATGTATCAATCAATTTCTTGGAAATTTGATCCGGTTTTGTTAGATTGAAGAAATAAAATGAAGCTATTCACTTTGGAGATTAAGTCGGGGCCCATTATATTCGTTAGGCAGGTCTCTTCAAAAGTTTAGTTTTTTATTTTTCTTTATTTTCGTTTATACGCTTCAACATTTTCTTCGGTATTCAATGTATAGGAATTACATTGTTTGGCCATCTTCCAACTGAGCATATTTCTTGCTCAACTTATCGTTGTCGTTTTGTTGCCGTTGTCGACTCATATAAATGTTTTGTTGAAATTAATTACCAAGCCTAGATGAGATTGTCAACAGATTTGTTATTCTAACAAACATTAAGGAATTCCTAAACGAACTTATAGTAGAAAAAGATTGAGATAGAGATAGAGATTTTGATTATATTATAACTCTACTATACTAGATATAGGTATAGTTTATGTTGATTTCACAATAATTAGGATCGGTGGAAATAAATTGGGCGATTAGAGGATAAATATGATGTTTTTGTTGGCAACGAAAAATCCTGCAAGTCTTGTTTAAGTTTGTATTTTCTTTTTTTAAAGTACGTAAAATACAGTCAGTATTTTGTCGCTTATTAATAGCAATATGTTCATGAGAAGGTATATCGTCGTATTCTACAACTTTCTATAAATATTCACTATTGTGTCAGTTATTTTATCCAATAATGATAATTAGTGATATCAAATTTTATAGCGTTTGTAGTAAAATTAGATATTTAGTCGTTTTTCTTTAACAAACTGTTGTTATTTACGAATTTCTTCGAAAGTTTATAAGACTTTTGTTGTAACTGTACCTACTTAGGTGTAAATGTAGTTGATCAAAATAGAAGAAAGAGTTGTAGCGAGTTAAATAATTTAGATCTAAATAACAATATTTCGAAAATTAGAGCGATTAAAACTTTAAAACTACTTGAAATATTCAACGAGTCGATATTTTTAAATCTAAACATGTTTATAGACTCTTGGGTAATAGTAGAGTGTGGAGTTCTAATTCATTTTTGGAAGTAAAGGGTGAAATTTCAACAAATTTGTTGTTTTCTTAAACTTAACATATGGATAATAAAATAACAATAAAATTTAAGAGTTTTCGTTCGCCTAGGGTGTCGATATTGCTTATTTATTGTTGGTAACGTATACTTATTAGATTACCAATAAATACCCCTTGTTTTCGAATGTGTTCGAGTTTAATATCAAACAAATCTCAAAGGATATAAATATCTTTGTCCGTTATTGACCTCTGAGACCACAATAGTAGTTCCATTTTAGTCTTAATTTTTACTGCAATACCTCCATACAATCATAATATTGAAATACGAATTTAAATTGTATAATCGAACTATCCATAATTCTAGTAGTGTTTATTTTTAGAAAATTTCGATTTATAAATACAGGGATGTTGAGCTAAACTAGTTCTTATGCTAGCGATTTGATGATTTAAGTAATTTTTCTTAATTTTTAAAATTAGAGAGCATCCTTGAGTTAGTCTTGCCAAAAACGAACATTTTTTGACTTTCTAATAGGCTCCGGGGTTCGAATTTTGCTAAAATAATCCCCAGAAATAATTGCTATATAAATTCACTGTATAGTCAAGAAGGAAATTGGAATTTATTTTAAATGATAGGAGACAGGAATATTTGTTGATTTACTTGAATTTGTGAATTATTCTCATCGAATTCAATAAGAAAATCGTCAAACCGTTATAAGAAGCAATTTTGTAAAATCTGCAATGTCACAAAGATGACATTTTGCAATAAACTAGACGACACAACCATTTATTATTATCATTGTTATTATTATTGAAGTCGCAACGAGAACGTTTATATTTATGGATAATAATAAATAATATCGATTTTATATAGAAAATGAATTTTATAAAAAAAGATAAATCGTAGGGGTGTGAAGATGATAAAACTAACACATAAATCGTATATTTTCACAAAATAAAACAACAACGAGGTATTGTATATAATATACTAGAATATAAAGGGCACGTGTCTTTATATTTCGGAAAAAATCGAGTATGAGGGTTGGTTAAATAGATTTAAAACGGATTGAATGTATTTCCGGTATGTCGAGATGGACTATAGTGATGTTGTCATCATTGTCATTATTATTGATGGTTATTTGCTTCAATACACAACCCCTATTAGATTTATATTATTTATCAACGAAACATTGATCGATTTTCTGTGGCTTTTCTTCATGATTGATTAAAATTGATTTATGGAAAATTAAAATCAAATAAAATACGAATATATTTAGATAAATAAATAACTTAATCTATACATCATTAATATATAAATGTACATTTAAAGGGTGTCTCCCTTTAGAACAATAATTGCAAAGGGAGATTTTTCTTGTTTGCTACACATAGAAGGGAGTGAATAATGATGAAATCATACAAAAGACAAATATTTATTTTATGAATAATTTCGAATTGATTCAACTATCTTGTATGGTTTATTTCGTTTCCTCATAGAAACCACTTCAGAATTATTATATTACACTTGATATAATGAATTTCTTATAGTTGAATTAATCTGATTGAATTACAAATAAATTGGAGTAATACTTGAAAAATGAAGGTTAAAGTTCATAAATAAAATAATGAATTATTCAAATTATGAACAAGTAAAAAGTGGGCGTCTTTCATTTATAATACAATTATAAAATCGGGAAAAAACAACGATAATAAAGGTGGAAAAAGGACGGCAAACATAATTCATTGACCACCAAAATAACCGTTTAAATCGCCATAATTTATAAACAGCAATTAACCAAAACTCTCCCATCTTTTATCTTAATGGTGGGATTGTTCATATATCAAATTTTGATTTGAGATTACCTGTACCCAACTAAAAGTTTATAGTTTGTGTGGTTGTTATAAAAGAATTTATTAGTTAGATTTCCTCCCTGTTTTGTTACAACTTATTTATACAAAATCAAGATTTGTTCTTTTTTTTTTGTGTGTGTTCGTTTCTTCTCTACACCTCTCTTTATTAAAATCTAAATGAGGGGTTGAAAGAAAAGGAGAGTTGTATATGTATATACACTTATACACACGTATATCTAAAATCAGGTAAGAGTACCCTTGAGAGTCACTATCAAGGGTTGAAGAGGCTACCACCATGAAGTTGGTGTTTATTTATTAGCTAACTTGTATATGGTTTTACAAGAGATAGATGTATAACGAAATATGTCGCTATTTAAAGTTGAACAATAGACATAAATATAAATGTGCTTGATTTAAAGGGGTAGTTGAGTAAATAGAGAAGGTACTTGAAATAATGCGTGATTATTTGAATACATACTGTTAGTATACTGTTAGAATTTAATTTGTTGGGAAATTTATTATACTAATAACAATATTATTCGATTTTTATCTAGATCTTTAGACAATACAAAGTTTTATTTTTCTTTTCTGTTTAATTACGGTATAATTTACGAGCTTTATTTCGATTTCTTCTGTTTTATTATCGGTAATAAAAATAAAGTATACAAGACTATTCGACAGTCGAAAAATAAAACAAAATTTCCAAATATTAAGTCTTAATTAAGTAGACCTATATAAACAGTTTTATGGTTATATTAAATGACTTAAAANATGGTCGTATTAAATGACTTAAAATGGTATATAAAATTGTAATTTCTCACTTCTTGCATTAATATTTTGGAAATAAAATAGACGTACTACTTTGTAGTACATTCCATTTAGACATAAAAGTGTTATTTCATTATAAATTCAACAACTAGATAGGTTTTTGTTTGGAATTTTCAGTTTTTTAAATATTACCGACTCAACTAGATGGTATTAAAGGCATGTTTTAATCATAAACTTGTCAAAAGTTTTTAATTGGCAAAACTAAGCGATATTATTCACATACACTATAAACTACTAAATATATCGTGGTCCATTAACTTTAGCATATTAGATTAAAATCAAATACAACCAATTTTTGTATAGAATTGTACATCTAAGCATAGATTTTTACGATTCTATTGTATATTTTGAAAATAAAATCGTTTCAATCGAACTTTATACAATTATTGTAATCAAATTGCAATAATTTTAGTTAATTTTACTAGTTTTAAGGGAATACTCGAATTCTTAATGTTCTTCAATTCTCCGAAACCAGTATTCGTTAAATCTCATGAGAATTACGTAATCTTTAATTCAATAAACGAACTTGAAAGTTACAAAAGTAACAAGTGTACAACAATTGTTATAGGATTATAGTACAAGAAAAATAAAAATTATGTTCTCTAGAACGTGACAAATAAAAGTTCTAATATTGTTTCAAATTAACAATAAGTTAACGATTTTATTGTCTTTTTATCAAGTTTGTTTTCGAATCGAATCGTCGAATTTGTGTTATTTTAGGTAAAAATAATACACCCTCGAATTTTAGTTTAATTCCAGAACCTCTACAAAAACTTGCTTATTTCGTTTATTCATAGATTTGGCACAAAAGTCGATAGTTGTTAATTATATTTTTAATTTTTTTATACCCAGTTTTATTTAAATTAAATTTTTTTGTATATTTATTGTCGTATTAGAAAAAAAACCTAAAATTGCCTCTCCTCTTTGTCAACTAAGCTTCATTCAGTCATTTATAGCGGAACATGTTTTTCTCGAAAAAATCTATTTTTTGTTCGAAAAATTCTAGTATAAACTAATCTGACAATGTTTGTTGGCAAGACTGTAAATAAAATGTGTAAATAAATCAAAAACCGAACACTGTGGGGTTTCGAAAAAC
>JACDRP010001208.1:0-11748 GCA_013841185.1 Hycleus phaleratus | reverse complement strand
CACGGTTTTAGCAGGATGATCACTCTACTACCTCATTGGACAATTCGCGAACATAACCTCAAAGTTTTTGTAAAATCAATTGAAAATCAAGCAAAAGTGAAGCGTTAAAATCAGTATTTTTTATTAAAATTATTTAAAAAAGTTGTGTTGGAAATAATCAAAGGAATCAACAATAAGAAAATTATGGATAAATTAGTGGTTGATTCTTGTGAAAATGAAAATGGTCAACCTAACCTAAAACGTAAACGATTACATTCGAACCAAACAAAACCGAATATTCAAGCCGCAAAAGACCTGAAAAAATCGAAATTATTATCGAAAAATATTAAAATCTTGCCGAATAAACCGGTAAAACAATCACGTAAACGAAAATATGCGTTCACTGAAGACGAGACGATTATAACGAAGAAGAATCGTAAATTTTACTTTTTAAATGATACTGCAACAAAACCTCGACGACACAATATCAGTAATAATGATAATAATACAACTAACGATAAAGATAATAAATTAGATAATATTCCTGTAGTTAATATAACAAACGAGAAATTATTCAAAAGACACAAACTACACTTCTCTATTACGGATAAAAACGGGAATTGTTATCTTGTACACAAGAATTATATGAAAAATGATCTATTTTGTAGTGACGAAACTAAGTACAATTACGATACATTCAAACGGACTGATTTAAATTTCCATATAATTGATGAGATAGCTTTAGAGGGTTTAGATGGTATTACAATTGAAGGTATTATATTGACTTGTTATAGTTGAAATAAATCCAAATTATTATAATTGTAGCATTATGGAAACGTTTAAAACGAGTATTTTCGAATAATTTCAGTAAAACAATGGCCGAGAAAGTGTGGAAGATCATTTGTAGTAATAAACAGATTAGTTTTTATGTATTAGAACAACCTCGAGATGAATTAGTTTTCTACGATCGTACGAAATGTATGGATCTAGATAATGGACTATTTGTTGATCCTGTAACTATTCTAGTTTATTTAATTTTAGTTTATCTAATAAATCTATATAGTTTTTAGATTATAAGGATATCTATCCGATTGCTGCAGTTAATGATTCGAAAGTTAAAGGGTCTTGTTCGACGTTTAGTACCCGTAAAGAGAATAATTCAATACGACGATTAAGTTTAGAGAAAGCACAAGAATCTTACGGACAAAAATTAGTGTTAGTAGCTGATCAAATATTGCGTAATAAATCACTAATTTATGAAGAAGCAGACCCGACAATCGATTTCGTTGATGTTGAATATTGTCTGTTAGAACGTATCGGACGTAGTCGTTATGATGGTGAATTAACCCACGGTAAAATCTCATTACAATCGATACAAAACGATTCAAGAGCATTGTATCACAATAAGAAAATTTTAATGGAGAATCATTTAACAACCCATCAGTTTTTCTATTTAAAATCGTATGTGTCGAATCAAAATATATCGGGTGGTTTAATGCATTTAACGCGATTCTATAATCGTCATCGTAATAAACAATTAATTATAATGGAACGTTTGGGGAATTATTTACGTGATAAACCGAAGAATCAAGTGAAATTCACCGAATTCCGACAGATGTTCGGTAGGAGTCAGCCGATGATTAAATTGGAGAAAACCGCCGATTTTCATCGATTCTTTAAAATTCTTGTTAGTAAAATTGTTTAAAATTGAACAAAATTTAACGTAATATTTGTAGATTTTCCCGTATCGTGCACTCTATCCGAATGCACCGAAAAACGAATGGTTATCTAAAGCGAGAAATAAAGAACGCTCAATTCGAATGATTAAATTGATCGATCCGCATATTAATATTGCTGCTGTTATGGATAATAAAGATTCGTTTCAAATTAAAAGGGAAACGAGTAAGAATCTTGTTTTATTACAATAAAAATTGTAATTTTATTCGATTATAGGTGTTACAACACCGGGTTATAAATTCATCAATTATGAGTATCTAAGGGATGTTTTCTGGTATATAGCGAAAGCTGGCAATAATGGGGTAACATTACAGGAGATTCACGATTATTTTAAAGTTGATTTCTATTCATTGAGGACTACTGTGAAGAAATTGATGACACGCAATGTGATTTACAGCCAGAAAATTGATTTAGGCCGACAACAATCTTTTAAGTAATTATTTTCGTGTTAGTAAAACTATATTTTGACAATTTTTTTAAAGGTTTATTGCTAAATATCTAAAATATCCACAATTAAAAGTTGGTTTAATACCGAAACAATACGAACTCGACAATTATACAATAATGAGAATTTTAAAAAATTACGAAAAACCTATCGATAATACAATACAAATCTATAACGAACCGGATTTAACGATTGAAACACCTGATGATACAAATTTTACAATAAATTTCAAGAATTTCACATGTAACGTATTTCTAAACGATTTCCACGATCCAACAGACGAATTGAACATCTACGATATCATCAATAAAGGACGTGATCGTTTATTGTTAGCACAAAGTAATCTATTGAAGAATTATTGTGGTGAATGGGAGAATTTCCATTTGATGAAAGTGAATTTCTTGCAATACTCCAATATTTTTACAAACGGTATCGGTAAAATCATCTACGATTATTTGAACACGCTAATATTGGCAAATAATATCGAAATTGATAATAAAATTATATTCAGTTTAGAGAATTTCGTTAAAGATGTACGGTATCGGTGTATTCTACCGAATATTACAAAAATTTCGTCTAATTGTACAAATTGTTGTTGTTTTTATAGTAATTACTATTGTGAAGATTTAGTTGGGAAATTGTATTTGTTTGAATGTTTAATTAACGAGAATCACACAAATAGTGATGTTGTACCGTTATTTAAAGACGTGGTGAATCGTGTTGGTTTAGGGGATGGTAGAAATTCACAATCCCCCGAACAACAAGAACAAGAATGTGTAAAAGATCGGGTGGAATTACAGATTATTAATAATGTAATAATGGAGAAATTTATGGGTAATAATCCGATTAAAGTATTCGAAAAACACTGTAATGATGATAATGTTAACGTAGAGATAATTCAATCGACTCCATCACTATTAAAACGTGACAATTATCAATGTTATGAAGTGAAAAATGATAAATGTTTAACGCAACGTTTTATCGATCGTACTAATTTAATATTGAAAACAATTAATGAACAAAAAGTGATTAAAGATACGTTCGAATTACCACGTCTAGTACGCGAACATGAGAATTTACAAGGATATGATAAAACCGTATGTCGTAAATCAATTATGACGATAATACAACGTTTAATTGAAGAAGGCTACATAAAAGCGTTTAAAGTTATCATAAATAATGATCGACAAACAAAAGGACAGACGTTTATTTGCGAAATTAATATAAATTATGATCATCCTATTATAACATCAACAATCGATGAGATTAAATTGAAATTCCATATAATTACAACGAAAATCAATCAACAAACAACAATACAAATCAAAAAACAGAAACAATCGCCGTTTAGTTTATTCGATGTTAAATCGAGTATAAACGAATTGAAACAATTAACGAGTAGTCGTTTAGAAGTTTTGTACAAATATAACAAGAATGCCGGTTATAAATACGGTTATAGTCCGAAATTTGTACGTATGCGTATATTACACGAATTCCTATTCTATTTAATCTACGAACAAAACCAACAATTATACCAATTAAACAATCAAGAAATCTACGAATTGTGTAAAAATTATAAAATCCAATTGCGTAAAAACGATCTAAATAAACTGCCGGCGATTTATTGCAAGGAGATTAGTTGGAAAATGTTTGTGCCGTCATTGCCGATACATCAAAATTGGCCGAAAGGTTGGGCCCTAGTTTGCGATATAATTTTACGTTTACCATTATCCGTATTTGTGAAACTCTACAATATTTGCTATAATATACCGGAATTAGACGAACTATTAAATCATCCAATTAAACGACATTTTCTGTTGAAACACGTCGATAATAATATTAAAAATGTGTTGTTATTGAAACGTAAATATCTATTTCATATTTATGAAACTATCTGTAATATGTGTTATATCGGTTTAATGCAATTGGGGCCGAAAAGTTCAAAGGAGAAAGACCAAATTTTCGTCTATCTAAACCGGAAAGCCTCCCTATTGGATACTACAACTAGTAAACCCGGTTATAATCAAATTGAAGATCGCCAATATAAGCGATTATGTTTCGAATTTAAAACGATAAGTAATGTGGAGTTTTATTGGTCGGAAATGTGGCGGATTTGTTTAAATACACGTTTAGGTAAACGGAAAATAATGGAAGGACAATTTGTTACAATTGAAGATTGTTTAATCAAACAACAAATGATTGAAACATTAAAACAAAAAACACCACAATTAGTATTGTTGGATGATAACGGTGAATTACCGGGTGATCGTAAAGGTGCAGCCGGTTTAGATTCGTCATTATGGTCGTATGTTAAAAGGAATTGGTCGTGGAATATCCAACAGAAACCTAAACAATTACAAGAACAATCACAAGAACAAATTGATAGTTTAAAAAATGAGAAATTAGAACAAATTCTACCGAAACCGATACAATACGATTTATTGAACACGAAAAATCTACAACAGAAAGTCTATTTGACGCCGAAATGTAAACAGAGTAAAATCAATATTGTTAGTAAGACGGCTAAAAATTGTAAAATTCTACGAAAAATTACACCAAGAAAGAAACGAGTACGCGAATATTACGACAATATCGATAAAATTATAATGAAGAAAAATCGACAAATACGCGTGGAATGGAACGAAAACGAGGATTTCTATTTGAGATTCTTACGTGTAGCTCTATTGTTCTTATGTCCAATAATCAAACGGCAAATGATCACCTATACTGTGATCCGTGATGTTCTACACCGAATCTGTCCGGGGAGTCGTAACAAAACTTCAAAAGCGATCCAAAGGCGATTGTGTTTCCTGTTGGCGACCGATGAGATTTTACGTATAATGGAAACGAATGTTGAGAATTTTCTAAATTCGGAAATTATAGCCAAATATTTCGGACAAATCCACAATCGCTATCAATCCGGACGCAAATATACCGATCCACAAATAACGATAGCCTACATCTATTTGTTATCGTACATCAAGAAACATTCGAAAGAAATCGAATTACTACTACTCGGCTATATAGCAACAGTTGATTTCTTTTCGCACCCCTATATAGCGTTATTTGAATTAATTCTAGATAACGTCGAGAATAACGAACGAATCTACCAACAACCCCAAACAATCAACGATATTAAAATCGATACAATTAAAACAATTATACATTGTTCGATTAATTGTAAATTAAATCCAAATTTTGGTTATCAACTATTTCAGATTTATCGCGAATATTCCGATGAATTGATCAAAAATTCGATAAATCAGCTGAAACAACACCAATTCCTAACGTTGAATAAACGACAAAATGAGAAGAATTTCACAGCGAATTGGCATATACCGTTGAAATTCTCCTATTTGTTTACAACAATGAAAACATCGACGTTTTCGTTGATTTTTTATAACGAAATTTACGAAAATTTCCTGCTATTACAAAAAAATTCGAGCCAATATAATTTCTTAACAATAAACGAATTGAATACGATTTGGCAACAATTCGAATTTAAATTCGATATACCGGAACGTAGTATTGTTTTAAATCCGAATATCGATGATCATAGCGAAATAATCGAGGAGATATCGAAACGTTTCTATTTGTATTTGAAGAAAATCTCCGAAGAGAAGACGGAAATTAACGACAACCCCGAAACTAATAAACAAAACTACAATTATAATATTGAGGATGTTAAAAATCGTGTAATTAAATTGATATTTCGTGTACCCTATTTGATTGAAGGCAATTTAGAGAATTACTTGAAGAAATTGAATGATAGTCAGAGTAGTTTAGAAATCAACAATTATCTCTATTTGATGATCATAGATTTGAAGAAATTCGCCCTAGATAATTGTTTATCGTTGAAATTGAAGGAATTTATCGAAGAAATCATCGATGATGAAACTATCATCGATAATCCGTTAATTCTGTTGAAGAATCTAGCAAAGACGGTGTTTTCGATACAGAATCTTTGTCTAGACGATGATTGTACCGATGATTTTGTTTGTAAATTCAACCAATGGCAAGACGATGAAGAATTGAATTTTAATGATAATGAAACAATTACCAACGATAATATTGATAAAATTGTAGAGACACGTAAGTTACAATTTACAAATAAATCGTCGAATAACGCGCTAGATTCGTGTATAAAGAACGCTTTAAATGGTGAAATTCCGACAATTGACGACATTAAAATCGGTATAATTGAAGATTTAAATAACGAGAATCGTAAAATTCCACACATTACCGATTTAACGCAATTTCTAATAAAAGAACGCTTAGACAATGATGATGATTTCGACGATTACGATAATATCGAACAGATAAAAGAGCATTTTATTATAAAATATCCGAAATTGAGTGATTTCGAGATAATTAATTTGAACGAATTTAAAAGTCTACCACAAATACAAGAGTTAATTCAACGTAATAATCGAGCGAAATTACAAAAATATCTACAAGATTTCAATAGAATTAAACCGCCACAATTGGAGAAAATCGTCGAATATGTCCGTAATTTAAACGGTAATGATGACGATATTGATTACGTGAAGAATTTAATCAATTTTATCGCCAATAAAAAACAATTCGGCGCTAATGGTAGTGAATTAAAGCAGAATTTTCTAAATAAATCAACCTTAGGTCTAATGAAATTATTGAATTTCTTATGCAATATTAACATAATTCTACGTACTGGTATAACGCGAATCGTTTACGTTCATTACGATTATCAAAATGATTGGTTGGTTAAAACGTTCATTATGCCGCCGGATGAACAATTGGATACTGAAAGTTTGAAGACTGATATGAAGAAGAAATTAAAGTAAGTTGTAATGTCGGTTTTCGCAATAATTTCGATAACGTTCGATTTTAGGGCCAGTGATATTTTACAAGCGAAATTTGCACCATGGTCTAGACTGGATGGTTCAATCAACGACGAATTATTACAAGATTGGTTGTCTTTAATATTGTCGAAATGTTTCGATTCCCCGATTATAACGTTTACGAAATTGTGTGAACATTTCTGTTTTGTTAAGCCTGTTGATTTGTATTTTCTATTAGAAGTGAGTATTATTTGTAGAATTTCGATATAATCAAGATTTTAGTTCTATACAGGGTGAGCCAAGAGGATGGCCTGTTAAACGAAATTCTAATGGAGTTCCTGAAATTTGGCTTACAACCGTTTTTCTAGTGCACCCTACTAGAAAGTACCAAGAAGTGGAGCTGCAAGCCAAATTTAAGTAACTTCTAAGGCCATTCTCTTGGTATTGAATACTTGTAAGAATATCTAAACTATATCCAAAAATAAACTGTTTGATTTTAAGTGCCTCGAAAATAGAACTTTGCTCAAAGATTTACGAATTTATCAAAATTTATGGTCTAGAACTAGAATTGTTTGAAATCTAGATTGGAATACTAGAATTGAATAAAAATTAATAATTTACAAATATTTTCTAGGTCCTACAAGAAATCAAATGCATCGAAATTTGCGTCTATAATCAAATTGGTAATAATATTTTTACAACACGAACGATAATAACAGACAGTAAGTGGTGTATTTAAATACAATTAACTTTAATTGTGAAATTATTTACTCACAGGACCTGCAACTTGTTTGGATAATTTCGACGATATGTTCGTAAAGACTAAAGGAATATCTGGACTGTATTTTGGATCGTTTATCTACAACCATCCGGATTCAATTGAATGCTAATTTTGGCATATAATTCGTATAATTTACGGCTAAAACAATATTAATGTTGATTTTATTGTTGTTTTTAGTTAGGTTTACTACGATTTGTTGTAAATAATTACCCAAAATCTTGTTTTTTTATATTTTTTAATTAAATAATTATTTCGATTTACTTCCGCCATCTATTGGTGATAAATTGTTTTATAATATTCACCCCTATATTTATGTCCAACTACTGAAATTCCCTAACAATATTTATACTTCATTTTTAGAATAAATTATTTTAGAAATTAGTGATAAAGTAAATCCACTCATGTGGTGGAAAGTTTTGAATTTGTTACCAACCCTATAGTTCAAGAACTAAACTAAAATTTATATTCTTACGTTGGTATCACTAACGAACTAAACGATACTCGTTTGTTATAGATTAACAATGTAAAATTTTATGTTTTTAAACATGTTTATTTCTTAATTGTTAATGAATTTTATTTTAAAAGACTTTCTTTGTTTTGTTTGGTTGATTTTTATTGTCTCCTTGAATTTTTTTATGTAATATACCGCTTTATGTTGCTTATTTAAATTTCCCGCTTTCAATAAATAAGCGTAAGTATCAAATTCAACATCTCATAACAATGCCATCTATTATTGATTCTTTTAACTAATTGTAAGAACTTTAAATAATAATAATTATTTGTTTGAGTATTAATTTAGATTAATTTAAACCGAATTTAGGTTAATTTCTAATTTAATTCTTCGATAGAGAATATTTATTTTCCATTTTTGTAATAATTAAAATGTAGAGCGACAATTAGATTGATTTACATTATTGACACGATTGACGTTTTAAAACTATTAGTCGCTCTAAAAATATTATTTTTAATTATTTCAATCTATTATTATTTTCTAACTGTACGAAAAAATTTAAATAAAAATAGTGGCGTATATGATCTTTTTTTCAAAATTTTAACGAATTTGTATTTATTATTTTATATTGATGGTTTTGTAGCTACAATTAGTGTCGATTTTTAAAAATGACTGTTTAAATTCAATTTCTTGTCATTTGTGTTGTCATTTGTTTTTTGTTGTTTTATATCGAGAAAAATTACGAATTTCCTAAATTATCAGATGGAAAACTTCACAGAAATTCAAAAAGCCTTAAATCAAATCAATCTCCCTCATTATATACCCGGACTAATTCGCCAACGTGAGTATCAATAATTGTGTCGGTAAAACTAAATTGATATCTTTGCAGGATTGGAACGCATCAAAGCTGAGCAATTTCGTGATATCGATGAATTACGAGCCATTTATCATTTAACGGAATCACACGCGCCTGAATTTCGATTCAAATCACTTTTACAATATTATAAATCATGCAATAATGATCACGAACAATCCCTAATCGAAGATTGTCTAGGTATTAGTTGTAATGCTCCAGATACGAATGATGTGAATAATTTATTAGAGAAATTATCGGAAATGCCGAAACAATGGACAATAATTCAATTAACATCGCATATAAACGTCCAACAATCGATAGAAATCAACAACGAGAAATTCTATACGAATCCGATTGATTTAACATTGTTCGAATGTGGCCCGAATCGAAGAAATCCAATTTTGATTAAAATCAATGAACCTAGAGATGCTGTTAATGGTAGTAGAATTGAACTGGCACAGCAGATGTTTTCTATAATTAGTAGCAATAAGGCGAATTTATTGTTTCCGCAACAACGCCAACATTTCTTTAATTCGGTAGAAAAAGAGGAATATTACGCGAAACGACTGGAATTGGATAATCGTTTAAAAGTTGTTTAATTTAATTTTATGTTATTTTACACTAAAGAATTGGCGTTTTTAGAAATTGATTCAAGATATTCAGAATTTATGGTTGAAATATTGGCGTTGTCTTTTGATTGGGAAATTTATCAACGAACAACTTGAAACCGATATAGTTAATCGAATTATCGATTATTTCAAAAACGAGTAATTCATTGTTGCTATATTTTTATACGAGTTGTTAAAATTATCAATTTATAGATTATCGATGGAATTAAAACCGAAAATCTTAACGATTTTAATTTATATCGCAAAAGGTTGCCATTTGTTGAAATCAACAGAAATCAAATCGGCGATAGAATATTGTTTTCCCGATATGAAGAATAATTTTATTCGAAATACCGTGGAATTTTTAACGAATTTAAACTGCGACCTATCTTTAAATACACAAAAACGTTATCCTGTCATTCTAATTATAGACGATGTAATTAATTAGAAATTTCCAGATCAAAACTTTATGGATTATTGTTACAGAATTTGGATTTCTTCCCATGGGAAATGTTGGATGTTCTAAACGACCAACCAGTTTCACGAGCCCCATTATTCCATCTAATCTATCTGTTGTTTAAAACTTACGAAACTAGTATCGTTGATGGTTATAAAATTGTAAATAATCCAAAAAATGGCCGGTTTATACTCAATCCGGATTTAGATTTGAAAAAAATGGAAATAAGAATGTCGCAATTCTTCAATTATTGGCTACCGGAATGGAGTGGAATTATTGGTAGAAAACCAACGAGTGAGGAATTTAACGATTTAACATCGTCTTGTGATATCTTCTCGTTAAGATTATTTTTTTTGTATTTTTTGGGGAATATAGTCGATTTTTTTTAGATATATGGGTCACGGTAGCGGTTTACATATAATATCAACGAATTTAATTCAAAATCGACAGATTAATGCGGTTGTTTTATTGTTCGGTTGTGGCAGTACGAAATTGAATAAAATCGGCCCTCGAGTCCAAATGTACGGACATCACCAACTCTACTTAATGGCAAAAAGGTAGATTTTTATTTGGGAAATTAATTGAATTATTAACACAAATTTCAGTCCTTGTGTTGTCGGTATGTTATGGGAAGTTACAGATTTAGATGCCGATATATTAACGACAGAAATATTGAGTAATTGTATACGATCATCGAATAAAACACATTGGAGTTGTGTCGATAAATCAATGTGGAAAAAGGGTGAAAATGTTGATTTTAATGATGTAGTTGTTGTAACAAACTCAATACCGCCGTATGAGCCGGATTTGTTGCGAGTATTGAGTGTATCGAAGAAAACGAAATTGTATTATTTCACCAAAGCCGCGTGTGTTGCCAGAGGTATTCCAGTGAAATTCCAACAAATTGTTTAACTACTATTATTGTTCTAATTATTTTTTTTTATAAAAATCTACGTCTTATTTTTGCGTAATTCACTCTTTATTCTGTTCAATAAACCCGGCATATATTCGATTTGTTTATCCACACAATTTTTCGCACAATTCTCAAACATTGCTGTAAATTTGTTAATCTACAAATAATTGATTAGTATTTGTACAGAAATTGATGATAGTCTTACTTCAGAATCTGTAGGATTAGGTCCCATTTTAACTCTAATATCGTCGTTACAATCCATCACACAACGTTGTAATTTATTTTGTAACTGTTCTAATTCTTTTTGTACGTAATTTTGTGCCCAATTCAACGACACCGAACAGGTCTCAACGCATTTTTGTACATTCTCCAATGAGATTTGACGATTCTCGCAACATTTAGCGGCACATTTATGCATTTCAGCCTATAATACGACGATAATTAAAATGTTGGTAGTTTTGTACAATAAAATCGTCCCTACCTGCATTCCGCGCAAATGTTCCAGATCTAAGTCGTTGACCATTTTGGTCATTTCTTGTTCGATCCGCTGCCGTTGTTGTTCAACCATTTTCAGTCTTTTTCGATCGCAATTCCAATTTTTTAAAACGTGATCGAATGAAAAATGTCCTAACCTCTCACATTTTTAGGTTAGATAAGTCATGTGCCCAATGAGGTATATAGAGTGCGCATCCCCTATACTT
>JACDRP010001207.1:0-11751 GCA_013841185.1 Hycleus phaleratus | reverse complement strand
AATATTTTACAAGTTATAGGGGGAAATGCTGTAGAAAATTGAAAAATACCTGCTCAAAGATTCTCCTCTGTATAACTCAAAGCTCAATTGATTTTTTTTTAAACAAAACCGTCCACAAAGATTCCTTTAAATGCTCTTTCTAATGATAACAAGTTCATTTCAATATCTTGTTAAACGAAGGAGAAATCGGTTATCAAAAACTAGCATTTATCGGACATTGTATCGAAAAAAGATGTAATATAAGCCCCCATTTTTCTCTCAATTTTCCGGAAAACTAACAACTTAGTGTAGGATTTCTTGGAATTTTGAGAAATTCATTCAATTTACTATATTTTATAAGGAAATTACTGAAAAATCGATAATATTTTACAAGTTATAGGGGGAAATGCAGTAAAAAATTGCAAAATACCTGCTCAAAGATTCTCCTCTGTAACTCGAAGCTCAATTGAAGTTTTTTTAAACAAAACAACCCACAAAGACTCCTTAAAATGCTCTTTCTAATGCTACCAAGTTCAATTCAATATCTTGTCAAACTAGGGAGAAATCGATTATCAAAAACTAGCATTTATCGGACATTGTACCGAAAAAAGATGTAATATAAGCCCTCATTTTTCTCTCAATTTTCCGGAAAACTAACAACTTAGTGGGGGACTTCTTGGATTTCTGAATAAACTCATTCAATTTACTATATTTTGTGAGAAAATTACAGAAAAATTAATAATCTTTTACAAGTTATAGAAGAAAATGTAGTAAAAAATTGAAAAAATACCTACTCAAAGATTCTCATCTGTAACTCGAAGCTCAATTGAAATTTTTTAAAACAAAACCATCCACAAAGACTCCTTAAAATGCTCTTTCTAATGCTACTAAATTCGTTATAATATCTCTTCAAACACGTGAAAAATCGAGTATTGAATATTGGAAATTTGCGGACATCGAATCGAACCTTCAAGTTTCAAAGAATTCGTATTCGTCTAAAATTAGTAATTTTCCTCATATATCCGTTTGAAGAGATGCGCAATTACCAGCAAAAATGGAACTCCAAAAATTCTGCACTTACGGAACCGGAAACGGAAGTCTGTAATCTCTATTAATATTCCATTATCAGTTAAACAAATGATGGAATATTTATAGAAAAATAACAATGGGAATCGAGTAAAATCTAATAGTATTGTAGCTATAATCCCGACAATACAGTTCGTGTTATGAGGACAGATTTAATGGAGATTCCTATATCAAAGTTGACGTTTTATTGGCAATAAAAATCATTTTAACGATGCAATTAAAATTAATAATTGTATTGAATTGTTCAGGATTCTAGACTGAATTTACTCGATTTTAGACAAATTATAAAACACTGTTTGTATTGTTTGTGTCGAAATTTTCGACATTATCGAACGAATATTAATCGTCTCAGTCTGATTTCAGGTAATTTTCAGACGATTTACAAGAAATATTTCACTCGTTCATTCATAAATATTTGAGTAAAGTCGGTATCTTGTACGAATTGCAGCTATTTAGTTTGTTTGCAGTCTATTTGAACCCGAGCGATTTAATTTTTTCAAATTTACCGCCAAAATTTAGTGAATTTTTCTAGTAACTTTATGTCTAAATCTGACTTCACTCAATACTCACGGCGGTAAGTTTGAAAATTCATCTTGTAACACTAGATTTTTGATTTTACAGGATTTTAATGAGTCGTTCTGTCTTATTTACAGAGAAATTCTCTTCAATTAGATAAATCGAGGACTCTAAAGTATCTTACAATATTAAAATCACTTAAAAGCATAGAGAATTGGTTAATTCTCCAAGTGAAATTCTATAAGACTTGCATTAAACTTTAATTATTACCATTAAGACTCCTTTACAGGCTCTTTAATGATGGGTGTTTATTTATTTTTATTTGCCAGATACAAATTGTTAAGGTATTTGGGTATTGTCGGTTATATTTTATTGTCGGCTCTTCAATTCGCTTCTTAAATGATGTTAGATTGTATAACATAAAGAGAGTGGAGAAGAAATGTAGTACTTTGGCAAATTGCAAAGATCAAATTGTTTATTGTGAAATAACAATAAACGTCTAAGACTCATTAGATGTTCGTAATGAGTATCATTTCACTGCTACAAGCACAAATTTGAGTCGTCTTGATAAACAACTTGCACAACTTATTGTCGGGTTACTATTACCGTAGATTTTTCTGCATAATTCAATTACAAATGGAGAGTTTTTAAATAAAATTCCCCAAATTACAGACGCGGGCCGATAGGGGTTTCCCCGCCACTAGGAGGCCCATGCTTTTGAATTATTTTTTAAATATAAAAGATTNTAAAAGATTGAACACCAATTATTAAATTGAAACAGATTGAAGAGCATTCCACGGTGAATCTAAGGGTTTGTTTTGTTTTAGAAAATTCCGAGTGAATTTTGAGTTATGGAGGAAAATTTTGGGGCATGTTTCTTCCTAATGTTTGACAATATTCTTATATTTTTCCCCATAACTTAACCAATATCGTTCATTAGTTTATAGGAAATGAAAAGCGCTTCTCATGTAGCCAAGAAATTTCCCAATCGGCTCGCTAGTTTTTCGGGAAATTGCCAAAAAGTTTTTTCGATTTGGTGTCAATATTCAATAATTGATAACTTGCTTATTTTCCTAAATATTGCAATGAATAAAACGACATTAGAAAGAGTATTTTAAGGAGTATTAGAGAGTTTTTCTTTTTGTAAAATTCCAAGCTTCAACTGCACGGGATCGGGGCAAAAGAAAATGCCGTCTGAGCCAAAAATTCCGCATATTCTACCGAATTTTGCTATTTAACAATTTAAGTTGCTTTAAGGGGCTTTCTGGAGGGAAAATCTAGATTTTTATATATTCTAGTCGTTCATGTTTCTTCCGAGGAGAATTCGGGTTTTTCGGTACAGATTTAGACGAATTTTGCTACACATTTTGAGTTAAAATCTTGCCTTTTGATCATTTTTTGGGGAAGACTTTCAAATGTAAGCCAAAATTTTAGTCAATTGGTGGGCAATTTTCGATCATTTTGAAGGAGGTTTGGGGTTTTTTGGAATTGTTCGAGTCTTGATTTCGAGGCATTTTTTTGCCGGCAATAGCCTGGTCGCAACTTGATTTTAGATGGCCGGTTTTATTACATTTCTATTTTCTTTCAATAAAATATTCATTCATTCATTTTTATTAATAGAAAAATTCTTATGAATATCTGAGTTTATTGTAGATGAAAGTTTTAATGCATAAAAAGGTCCTGTTTCTTTCTGTGTTGTAGCAAACAAATAAAAACTTTTCATCAAAGATATAATCTCGAATCACTATTCTTGTTAAACTTTATCACTTTTTCTCCTTTGCCCTTTTGTCGATTCTAATAAATTCTATAGTTCAAAATTCCCATAAGGTTAAAGTTGATTTTATTCAACACCCTTCTTTTATAGGGGCCATAATAGTAATTTATATTTAGTCCAATCTTATTCATAATAAATTCTTCTATACAAGTTTTATATAAGAATTGAACCATCCATAGACATGGGTAAATATTTTTTTACTTTGATAGCATATCATAATGTCAACAGGGATGATGTGTGCAAAATCGCGTGCGACACGCATTTTTTCATAACATAAAATTTTAGTAGCTAAAAATATTAAGGGTGGTTAATTTCTATATACTGCAATTGGGTGTGTTATTACATTTGGGGTAATTAATTTTTTGCAATTTTATGCCCCACCTCAACGTATTGTTTCATACTAATGATAACAATAAGGCATGTCTGTCTGGTCATACACACAATACACAAGTATAAGGTCAAACCGCACCCCAACGTGACTGTGTTGTACAATAATAGCCCACCCCCAACACATTTTATATTATAATTGCTGTTATCACTCGAGTTAATTAAGGAGTGTTCAGTTTCATGACGCGCCAGGGTGGGTTCGTTGTAACGTAATTATATTATTTAATGTTTCTAACCCCCGTTTACAAACTGAACACCCTTTCGTCGTACAAACAACGATTGTTAAAAAATTCATAGATGGGTTATTCGGGGCGAAATTGAACCGTTCCTTTGGTTTTCTTGTCGAAAGATTAGCGACAATTTTCCTCTGTTAGTCTATTGGGATTCGATTTTTTCTTATGTTCGTTGAGTTATCTTCATTTTGTTCGTTTTCAATAGAACAGTAAAAGAGCAAATCAAGCTGTCTTTTATCGGTGTAGTTAAATTAAAAACTTTTCTACAATGTGTGTGTTGAAGCAATAAAACATATTCTATATAGTTGTTAATCCTACAGGAGATCTTATCAGTGTTGTAAAACTCAATCAATAAGGGGAAGAATGTAACAACTGTGTACAACAGGCACGAAGAAGCCTGACTCGGGGGAGACCTATCGCTTGACGAAATCGAAAAGATTGAATTGCATAGGGACTTTTGAATAAGTTGCGAATTCGTCGACTTGTGAACGGTATTTTCTATTATCAAATTATTGATAACGAATCATATTCAACAAATTTTTCTCTATAATAATCCATTTCACAATTGTTTCGAAAATACTTGAAGTCAACTTTATTATTGACATATTACACCTCATAACATCGCTCAAATGTCGCAGTTTTTCAATCATCCCCTAGATCAAACTACTACAACAAAATTAAACAAGATTCTCGATTCATCGAGATTATTATTAAAACAAGTTGATTACAGTCCGATTGAAGTTTATATCTGAAATAATCGTCAACAATCGAGTTGGTTCGAATAAAATCCAATTAATTTCATCGATTAATCAACAAATAAAGTCGATAATTATTCAACAATTTAATTAAATTCAAATTCGTGTTAACGGCTATTTTACAATCGTCAATTTGAACGGTAAAGGGCCAAACTTGAAGGGTCTCTCACTACAAGAACACCGGTCCAAAATAGATTCAACCCCAAAGAAATTTCATTTATAACTCTTAATTAGTTGTAATAATTGCAAAATCGCTCGGATGTAATTATAAAGTTCTAGATTTTTTTTCGAAAATAGCAAATAGTTGGATTATAGTTGGTATTATTGGCGGATACGGATATCTATAATAAAACAGCGTTCCGTCATCATCTCCAGTGAAATTGAACACGCTATGCTACGTGGACAGAATTGTTATGATGACGAGAAATTGAGGGGCCTTTTCTCGTTTTTGATCCACCCTTATTGCTAGACGTATAGAACAAAGAAAAATAGATGGAAATCGTTACAATAAAGTCAATAAATTAGACGACTAAATGTTGGATATCGTTTAGTCTTTTCTAAATTGAAAACTGAAATCAAATAGGAAACTCGTATCCAACTACTGATAAATCGATTCTCGAACTTACAGAATTTTGTTTGTTTTATCCAAATATTATTACGTTTTAGAAACATTTCTACAAATAATTCTATAATTGGAATATTTAGGTTATAAATCTACAACATCTGGAGAGTTTCGTTACCAACCCATTTTGGCCACTTAATTCTGTTGGCTAAACTGAAACGTTCGAATTGTATTGTATAACTTTTATTGTATAACCAAATTGGCTAAATCTTTAACCTTACAATTCTAAATTTGATTAATGTCACTCATACTTTGTGTATTCAAGGAGTGTTTGAAGAATTTTCGAATTATTTGTTCGAGTAAGTTTTTTTTTAATTTTATTTAGACTCAAATCAATCAATTTATTTAAAATATTCGAAAAATTACACAAAAATCCGTAGAGATACTAGAAATTGAAGTTTTAACGTTAGAATTCAAGTAAATTTGTTTCTACCCGAGCTAGAATACCGCTAGAGGCCCGGATTTCGTTTCGTTTTATTTCGTGAAAAATGTTAATGTTTGAAATACGATTACTCAGTTGTTGTTTAACCGATTTGAACGATTCAATCGGCAATAGAAAGAGCATTTCAAGGCGCTTCGGGGTAGTTTTTTGTTGTAGAAAACTCACCTACAATCCTGAATTATAGAGGGAAATCTCTAGGCTTGAGTTTCACGTATTTTTTGACAAGTTTCTCTATTTTCCCCCATAACTTTGCTAATTTGATTTATTTCGCTGCGATTTTTACACAAAATATAGCAAATTAAAAGCACTTTATAAAAGTTTAAGAAATTTTCCTATAGTAGATTGAGCAAAAATTAAAATTTTGAACTATTTTCATCGATTAATCGACTGGTGTTAGGGATATATCAAGCTATCAAAATTTGGCCGAAAATTCGTTAAAATCTAGACCAAAAATCTGTAGACTCTAAATTAAACTGTCTTATTTTCAAGAAAGATTGAATTTGAAGCTTTTTTTTAAATGATATTCGTTTAAAATTGTGGTGATCTTAAAAAAATTGCAAATTAAACAGACACAAACAATTTCTAGATAAAGTATTTTTCTTATCACTGAAGGGCGTTTTATCTGATAAAACTTTGGACAATTCAGGTGTGCTATTGATGATTTCTGATAAGATAATTATGAAGGTTAATTTTTTAGAAATAGTAGTCCACGAGATGATCTTAACGGATAACTTTGTTGTTTGGAGATCATCGTCTATTAAATAGAGATTATCTTCTATTTATTAAAGTTGTAGAATAATTTATATTTGTGGATCTTCAATTTTCCAACAAATTATTAAAATACAAGTAAAACTCCAACATTATATTAAAAATACCTTGGTGATAAACATGAAATTGTCAACATTCTGTTAAACTAGAAACAAGGGAAATTTTTATGACAACATCATAACACCAGTTTATTTAAATTACCAGCAATATTGTTTAGAGTTTTATTCAAAATATTCAGCCATAAATCTGAGAAAATTACAATATTAATAACGAAATTTCCAAAGTATAATTTATACGAAATGATGTGTTTCGTAAATCAAACATTCTACATGACAATGTTATTAAAAATAATGGCCAAATAACACGCATCTAGTGATAATAAATATAAGGGGCCTTTATTCTTCTGTCTTAATTAAAACCGTGTTCATGTTCATGAATGTGTAATGAAAACTGACCAAAGTACGGTGAAATTACCTGAAATTACTGCCGATTATTGTTGAATTAACCGTTTTGTAATTAAAATTGATATTGTTTAGTGGTTTATTTACAATTTAAATAACTTTTTGGAATTCGATAAATTGAAATACGAAATCTAGAATGGATGAAATTTTCAATTAAAAGCTTTCAGTGTAGGTATAGAGAAGCTTATATCGTTTTTCAAATAGAAATACTTCAACTAGAGCTCCGAGAGTTAGTTAGTTTGACTTGTTTCTAGTTGAATAGTAATATTGTTAATTATGCTGCAGTAATAACGTCGGGGTTAAATCACAAAAAAAAAAATAAATCTAGCAGCTTTTAATTTGCGTATATTCATTTGGAAATAAACCGATTCACCACAATCGAAATTTTAACAATAATCAATTCGAATAATGAATATAATTGGAATTTTTGTGTCATATTCGGATAAAGTAGGCCAATTTTTTTGGTTTCAACTGAATGTGGGGATTTTTTTTACAAAAATCTAGCAGAGAATTCATTACGTTGATTGCAATCAGTAGTGGCATCATTATTGTAGCTATAATTGCAGTTATTTCAGTTGAAAATTAAAATACAAGCCGAAGAAAATTGCAAAATATTCGAATCGAAGGCACGTTTCGATAGTAAATTTTAGAAATTGCCTCACGTTTGAGATTTTTTTTTTTTTTTAGAAATTCTATTGAGTTTTATTCGAATTTTTATTATCGTACACGTTTCAACATCAATTACCGTTTAAACGATTCGAAATTGGTTAATTCGCGAATTTAATAAACCGACATTCTCATCGTACAATTAAATTGTAATAGACACAAAGCAATTTTGAAAGTTTTCATCAAGTTGTTTAATTTTTTGTAGACTTTAACCTAGTCCCGGTTATAATCTCCATCTTTTGGCTTTTATGGAGTTTTTATCGTGAATGAAGACAGGATTTCGTGGTGTTAATTAAACTTCTCATATTAGATAATCGTTAGGGTACACGTTGCGGCTATTCTTTATAATTTTGGTACAAGGAACGGGAGTAAATAGAAAACAAATATTGAACATAACGGCTCTTTATTAATTCTTTATCATTTTCATTATTACAATTATTATTTTCATTATCACAGTTAATAATTTTCGAACGAAAAATTCTAAACATTCGGTTCCGGGTAGACATTTAGACGTGTGTTCTATTCAAAGAAAACGTTTTAACAAACAATAAGCGATCGAATTCCGGTTGATTATTGAAATTTTGTGATTGTCGGCTCCTTATTGAGATTTGTTTTGTGTTAAAATTCGGTTGTTTTATTAAAATTTTCTTTGAATCATGCTACAATCCAACTATTGGTATAAAAGTACATAAATTTGCGTTCAATTACAATAAAAAAGTGCAGATGTCATAAGATTTTCGAAAATTAACCGTCATGGAGAAGGCACAATTTATTTTAATTGAAATTTCAATAATCGAGAGATTTCTCGAACAATTACGTTGTTGTAATTGTAACAAAATGAATTGTGTCCACTATAAATAAGCAGGGAGAAACGAACAACAACAACAGCAACAACAAAAAGCGCTACCCTGTAGATTTTCAGGAACGGTAATGGATTGTTTCAGTCATACTGAATAGACTTGCAGCGAGATGAAAAATTACAACTGTAACGTTGACAACATTAAATGAATGATTTTGTGTTCAATTCCAAATGAACTAAATTGTCCAATTTTGCTTTTGATTATTATTGTTATGTTTCATTAAATACGGGAGATTGGAAAACAAGCGAGTCTTCCAATTATAGTCAACCTTTGATGACTATTTGATGAAAGCGTTACATTTATTGAGTCGTTAAAGGTCGACTATAATTCGAATAAATATGACAGCTGCACTTCAATTACCAAAGGATATCATCAATTCTAACTGTTTACAACTAGTTTCCAAATGTTGAATAAAATAATCGGTTGTAAGAAATAATTGTCGGACGGGTAAATTGTGGCTGAATTGAATGCACTCACTGTAACACGAAATAGATGGTATAAATTGTTATTATCAATGTAGTTCAACTCGCCTCTTTCAGGTATCGGATCACGGGCACTCTCTAATAATAATTCGGCCTCCTCATGGTAAATATCGCCAATTTGGGCAACACAACGCAATACTAAACGCCCATTATCGAAATGGAATTCGTTCAATTTTAATTCTAATGATAGGTCACTCCATAGGGTTTCGGTGGTTTTGCGCGCCGGTAGCGGATCAGTTCTTGCAACCTTTTTGAAGTTTTCGATATTAATTGGTTGGATTTTGTGAAAGTGTTGCATTACCGTCAGATTGTTGAGGAGGAATTTGAGATTGGCTGCCGGCCGGGCTGGCGGTGATGTACAATTGGCACGTAGAATGTCACCGTAGTCGAGTGGCGCCCTACCAACACTTATCACCGGTGGATATTCGGGTAATTCTAGAAATTGATTCACCGGAATTTAAATGGAAATTTAGACATTTGGAACCTTCAAAACTTTCCTTTCATTTGACTTGAACTCATGTCAGAATCTCTACAATTCCGACTATTATAGCGAATTCAAGTGTAACAATTCTAAGGTTGTTCATCAAGAGAATTTAAATGCCAAAATGCAATAAAATTGGTAATTTCCATCTCGTTCAATATCGTTGAAGTATTCTCGATACTTGTTATACTATCGACACCTAGTTATTTCGACAATATCGACATTTCTGTCAATTTTATCGACGTTAAGAGCCTCTCTGCAATCGTTGAAGAGACTTTTTTTTTTAAATTAAACAAGCACCGTTCGTTAGACGGATAATTAAGACACATTGTGAATCTCTTTTGTTGCTTTGTTGTGAATCAAAGAAACAAAAGGAAAAAGAAACAACACAGCCTGATCCTCTTATGGTTTTTGTGTTTGTTTCATCCATTTATTAACTGAAAATGCGATACTTATAAGAAACTGGACTGAATGGGGCGTGTAATATAAATAAATTTATTACTAACAGTAGTCGGTTGTAACCTTATTGATAATCTAAACTCGACTCGCTGTCCTTTCATCTTAATCTCAAACCGAGCCACTATTCTTTCTTTGTTGTTTAGTCGATTTAATTTATTAGATATTTCGACAAAGTCGATGTTCACTTAACGGTTTGTTGAACATATACCGACATTTATTTTCTGTTTCTGGTAGCATAATTGCGGAATTTCCGCAAAATTCAACAGTTCTATTTCAGCTATTTAAACGGATATGTAACGGAAATACAAATTCATTCTGAGTACGTCTCTATAACTTTACCGAGGAAAATTTTAAAACACGGGTTTTCTTTATTTTTTTATAATTTCTCTTACAACTTAATATTATCGATTCTCTTACAGCATATAGCCAATTTTATTAGTTTTTTAAATCTCTAAGAAAGTTTCTAATCGGTTAAATAGTTTTCCGGAAACTTGATAAACATTTGAGACTCGGTTCTACTTCTTCTTTTTGAATTCAGTGCTCGATAGTGCTAGTTTTTAGTAATCGAATACTCCCTTGTTTGATGATATATTGTAATGAATAGAGCACCATTAGAAAGAGTATTTTAAGAAGTATTTACGAGTATTTTTGTTTTGGAAAATTCTAATTGGATTGCATGTCACCGAAAGCAATCTTGTAGCATGTGATTTGTTGTATTCTTTTCATATTTTCGCCTATAATTTGGTTAGTATTCTTGTTTTTTCAATGATTTTCTAACAGGATATAGCAAATTGAAAGCGCTTTTCACATCTGTAAGTAAACCTCCGATAGGTTTGTTAATTTCTTGAAAAATCGATACTTTATGATTTATATTAGATTTTATATTGATTCGTATATCAAAAGTATCTGCTTTAATCGCTGAAAAATCGTTTATTTGATGAGATCTTGCAACGAATACAATAACACTAAAAAAGGCATTTCAAAGAGTATCTGAGACGGTATTTTGCTTTGGAAACAACCAATTCAACTCTGATATTCAGAGGAAAATCTTGTTTTTTCTTATTTTCTTCACATTTCACCAGTAACTTATCAAGTATAATAGATTTTTCAATGATTTTTTTACAGGAGATAACAAATTGAATGAGTTTTTCATATCTGCAAGAAGTCCCCCAATAAGTTTGTTAGTTTTCCGGGAAATTAACACAAACTTTGCCACATCTTTTTTCAATACGGTGTCTGAAAAATGCCAATTTTGAATAATCGATATCTTCCTTGTTTGATGATATATTGTAATGAATAGAGCACCATTAGAAAGAGCGTTTTAAGGCGTATCTAATCGCTATTTTGTTTTAAAAAAATCCGATTGATTATTGAGTTATAAAGAACAATCTCGAAGCATGCGTTTTGATGAATTTTCTTCATATTTTTCGCTATAATTCAGCCGATATTTTTGATTTTCCAATGATTTTCTAACGGAATATAGCAAATTTAAAGCGCTTTTCAAATTTGTAAAAAAGCTTCCGATAGGTTTGTTAATTTTCTGAAAAATCGATAGAAACTTTAGGTTTTACATTAGATTTTTTATTGATTCGTATATAAAAAATGCCAATATTTAATCACCAATATATCGCTTGTTTGATGAAGTCTTGCAACGAATATAATAGCACTAGAAAGGGCAATTCAAAAAGTATATAAGACGATTTTTACTTTAGAAAAATCCAATTCAACTCTGATATACAGAGGAAAATTTTGGAGCCCATGTTTTTTCTTATTTTCTTCA
>JACDRP010001206.1:0-11787 GCA_013841185.1 Hycleus phaleratus | reverse complement strand
CGTTTCAATCGTCTCAATAAGAATGGACGTAAAACTTTATGCAGACGACGAATAATTAAAATTGTCTCTTCTTGATTTAATTCAACTTTCTCGCCGGTTGTAGCAAATGGTGCATTGAACCATTGNGCATGATTGTATTCATTAGAGCTTTAGCACCACCTTTACCTTTAATACCCCGTTCGGAACCATCCGTTAATAAAACACCTTTACTTTGCATATGTCTAAAAATCATAAAATTTAAACAAAATTCTATAAATCAATATGTAAAAATACTTGTATAAAACCCTCTGTAATCCGGACATATCGCATTTGATGATATATTCAACTTTATCCGGTAATTGTGATTCAACTTCTCGTTTCAATCGTCTCAATAAGAATGGACGTAAAACTTTATGCAGACGACGAATAATTAAAATTGTCTCTTCTTGATTTAATTCAACTTTCTCGCCGGTTGTAGCAAATGGTGCATTGAACCATTGTTCAAATGTTGAACAACTTTTAAAAATTGATGGTAATAAGAAATTTAATAAAGCCCATAATTCTGGTAGTTTATTTTGTAATGGTGTACCGGTTAATAATAAACGATGGGCAGCTGTATAGTAGGTGTTTAAAACTTGAGTTAATTTACAATGGTGATTCTTCATACGGTGGCCTTCATCGATAATCATATATTTCCAAGCGAGCTAAAATCTAATGTTTGAAAAAATTATTTCAAAATAAATTAATGGAATTACTTTGGCTAAAATTGCTTTATCTTTGATTATATATTCGTATGTTGTTAATAATACGTTGAATTTAGTAGAACGCATTTGGGCTTGAATTGTTCTACGTCCAGCTGGGGAGCCTTTGTAAGTAACTACAACAACCGAGGGGGCCCATTTTTCAAATTCCAACATCCAATTCGATAAAGTTCTAAAATTATAAATTATCACCCATTTTAAGTTTTCATTAAATTATTAAAACATACGATAATGGTACTATAATCAAAAAAGGGCCATTAACTTTCTTCTTTTCCATTAAATAAGTAATTAATGCTATAGTTTGTATAGTTTTCCCTAAACCCATTTCATCAGCTAGGATACCATTTAAATTATTGTTATATAAAGAAACCATCCATTCTAAACCTTTAATTTGGTATTCTTTCAATCGTCCATTAACCATAATTGAAGATTGTTCGGTTACAATTTCATGAACCGTATGTGCGATACTATAATAAGTTTGTTCTTCATTTGTATTCTTATGATATTCATCATCTTCAACTTTAGCTTTATTGATAACATCTTTAGCTTTATCTTCTTCCGATTTATCGTCACTTTTTATTAGTTCATCATCATCATCATCATCAGAATCGACAATTTCCCAACCTGGATGTTGTTGTAGCCAATCTTGTAATTGACTCAACATTGGTGCATCATCTCCTATTAATTTCTTTCCAGTATTTATTTCAATTACTGTAATTGGCCGATCTGAACCTTGTGAATTTTCATCATCATTATTGGTATGTTTTTTCTTCTTCTTTTTACCTTTTTCTTCTTCTTTCAATTTACGTGTTTGTTCCAATTTGTGTTGTTTCACCATTTCGGTTAAATTACCGATATATTCATCGGTTTGTGATAACAAGAATGCTAAACGTTTATCTTTCTTTTGATCGATTAATTTACGATAACCCTCCTCATCTTCGGCCATTAATCGCCGCATACGCTCCTTTTCGATACGTTCTTGTTCCTTCTTCTGTTCTCTTTCAAGATTTGCATGATAATTCAATATAGCTTTATTTAATTTTGCTAATTGCGCTTGATTATTACGGTGGAATTCTTTAAAATCTTTACCATGTTGTAGAACGGCCGACAAGAATTCTTGGTGTTTCTGGCGACGTTTACGTTCAGTTTCTAAACGTTGTTGTTTTTCCAACTTTTCGGTAGCTCGAGCTTCACGTAAACCTTGCCGTTTCGTACGTTTATACGATTTTATATTAACTGCAGTTTCTAAAGTTGTATCACGTCTTGTACAGGCGATAATTTCACTACGTAATTGTCGTTGGAAATTCAAACAACGTAAAGCTCTAAGTTCGATTTGAGCTTGAATACGTAAAGCTTCCGACATGTTTGTTGGGAGATTACTCAATTGTTTAACTCTAGCAGCGATTCGAGACGCTAATCTAAATCAATAGAATTAATAAATAATCGAGTGATATTAGTAAAAATTACCGATTCTCGCGTTCTTGGAGTATAACAACCGGATCAATCCCGGCTGGTTTTGGTAGTGTCGTCACTCTACCGGGTTTTTGTGGTCCTTGTTGTCGATTTTGATTAGTTGTTTGGGTATTTTGTCCTTGTGATGGACTTGGCGATCTTGTTATATTTTGTGGGATACCATCTGGTCGTTTCCCTTGAACTGCCATCATCATATGTTGAGGTAATTGTTGGTTTCTTGCCAATAAACGATATGCCATAATTTGGGCTCTAAAATACAATTTTATTATAAATTACCACAATTGATTTATAATATTAATACCTTAATTGAGTCATTTGTAATTGGTTTAAACTTTGAGTACTACCGTTAATTGTCCGGGCTCTTAATGCTAATAATTGGGAATAACGCGGATCATCTTGCATGCCTTTCTCTTCCATTGAATCGATAGCTCGTTGTAAAGAATTCAAATTTTCTTGTGTTTGCGGACTTGGTTGTCCCTGTTGAATGTTTAATTGTTGTTCAGAATGTACCGGTGGTCCGGGTGATGGATTCGAATTTTGTTCCGAAACCACCGGTGGTACCCCATGTGGCGGGTATTGTTGTAGTGGCGGTGGTGGTTGTTGAGGAATAGGTGATTGTTGTACATGATTTGGTGGTAAATTCGGCTGTTGTGTTGGATTCGGCGGTAATATCCCATGAGGTTGGTGATCTTGTGGCGGATATACCGGTTGTGGTGGTCCGCTTTGTTGGATCTGTATTGGAGGTCCACTTGGGATTCCCTGTTGTGGTAATTGTGGCGGTGGAAGACCAGTTGGTATATGGTGGGTTGGTTGTGGCATCTGTGGTGGTAATCCAGCATGTGGCGGTATTACTGGATGTTGTTGTGGTGGTGGCGGTGGTAATTGAGTCATTGGATGGGGATGTCCCGGACTTGGTACCGGGTGAATCGGTGTTTGATGCGTTGGTGGACCGTTCAAATTGCCGATAGTTGGCTGTGTTTGATAAGGACTATGCGGTGATGGTGATGGTGTCGGATTTTGACTTGGCGGCGGCCCCATTGGACTGGGTGTTTGAGTTGGCGGTGGTGGTGGTCCTGGATTTCCTTGTGGCAGAGGACTAGCCATCTTTTAAAATAACCTAAAAAAACTAACAACTCTTATTAAATAAAATCAACTCAATTTAGTAATAATAACGATAAATGTAATTATACAACAGATGGGATGATTCTAAAATTATAAAATTGGGACATTTAAAAAATCACTGACGACAGCCTGACTTTCATTTAATTAGACACGATTCATCATCGTTTGACAAAAGAATTCTTACCTAAATAATTGATCTAAGAATTGCGCTAATTATCATTGAATTTTCATGAAAAGTTTAAATTATAAACATCAACTAAAATCAAGGCAAACACATTATTCTAACGAAAATGAATCGCTCTTAACGCCATTTTCCAAAATTCCACATCAAATCAACGGAACATCGCCACTCTCACTTACCAAGTACTCCCCAAAGACACACCAACGTACAACATACCCAGATGGCGCCCACATCCGACAACCAATCTAAAGCTCGCTTCACAATAAATTAATTTTAAATTTCAATATTATAAAACTACAGACAACCAAAAACCTGCAGAACTTAAAATAATATCAACTAATTGATATTATAATCCTATTGAGATTTACACTATTTCTTGAAACGATATAATTCAAGCGATTTATTATTTTGAAATCAGTGTAAGCTAAGCCTTAACATTAATAGTTTTGTATTTTCGGAAAGATGGCACCATGGGTATACATTTTAATTTATAGTAATACCAACAGAGGCGCTATTTCTATTTATTTATGTTTAATTAGAAATTAGTAAAATTATTAATTTAATTTTTATTAGAAATTTCAACAAAACTATCGCTAAACAACTGAACAAAATTCTTGTATACTTAAATTTAGAAATTTTGGGAAATAGCTACAATTAACGTATATTTGTGTGGTTGACGTTGACACTGACAGCTTAACCTATAAATTCAACCCGTTTTGTTAAAAATGATCCACAGTTTGTTTATAATCAATTCATCAGGGTAATTAATTTTTTACTTTAATTAATCAATAATCAACAATTTTATTATTATAGTGATGTTTTTTTGGAGAAACATTGGCGTAGTGTCATTTCACGATCAGTATGTGATTATTATTTGGAAGCCCAAAGGGCCAATCCTAACGATATTTCACCAGTTATTGCAACGCCTCACCATTATCTGATATCAATACAGCGTAGTGGTGTTAGTTATGTTGCTGTATGTATGGAAGAAATACCGCCGTTGTTTGTTATCGAATTTTTACATAGAGTTGTTGATACATTCCAAGATTATTTCTCTGATTGTACAGAATCGATTATTAAAGAGAATTATGTTGTAATCTATGAGGTGAATTTAATAATTTTGTAAATAATTGTCAAATTAATCGAATAATTTAGCTTTTAGATGAGATGTTGGATAATGGTTTCCCATTGGCTACGGAAAGTAATATTTTGAAAGAATTGATAAAACCACCAAATATTCTAAGAACTATCGCAAATACCGTTACTGGAAAGACAAAGTAATTGTAAATTTATCGATAATTCTTCTTTTTAATTATTTTGTTGATAGCGTCAGTGAAGTCCTACCGACTGGTCAATTATCGAATATTCCTTGGCGCCGTACTGGCGTTAAATATACAAATAATGAAGCGTATTTTGATGTAATCGAAGAAGTTGATGCTATAATCGATAAATCTGGCGCTACAGTTTTCGCCGATATCCAAGGATATGTAATTTATTTCAAATTTTCGATTATTCGTTTATAATTATTGAAAATTTTAGATTGATTGTTGTATAAAATTGAGCGGTATGCCCGATTTAACATTATCATTCATGAATCCACGTTTATTTGACGATGTCAGTTTCCATCCGTGTGTTCGATTTAAACGTTGGGAATCCGAACGTGTCCTATCTTTTATACCGCCAGATGGGAATTTTCGTTTAATTTCCTACCATATTAGCAGCCAAAGTGTTGTAGCTATACCGATTTATGTACGACATAATTTATCGATTAAAACCGGTGAACAGGGACGGCTCGATTTGACTGTAGGTCCGAAACAAACACTAGGACGAGCTGTTGAAGGTTCTATTAAATTTCGTTGAAATTTCCTCATTTCTTGGGTTATTTTCAGGTGTTAAATTGGAGGTTTTAATGCCGAAATGTATATTAAATTGTGTCTTGACCGCTAATCAGGGTAAATATAATTTCGATCCGGTATCGAAGATTTTACATTGGGAAATTGGGCGGATTGATGTAACGAAATTGCCGAATATTCGAGGAAATGTAAGCTTCAATTGTGTTGTATTTTCAATATTATAAAGTTTTATTTTAGGTTTCTATAGCTAGTGGTTCGAATACTACCGATATAAATCCATCAATAAATGTACATTTTACAATAAATCAATTAGCTGTAAGTGGTTTGAAAGTTAATCGATTGGATATGTATGGTGAGAAATATAAGCCGTTTAAAGGGGTTAAATATATAACGAAAGCTGGCCGTTTCCAAATACGCATGTAATACAGTAAGATTAATTTTATTATTATTATTAATTTAATATAATTTCGTTACAATAATTAAATTGTTGGCCTTGTTTTGTAATTGGAATACACGAAAATTCGAGATTAAGATAATCGAGGTTTGTTCTTACGTAAAATCTTAATAATTTGCGATTATTTCTATTTAAATAACAAATCTATTTGTTTATAACAATTACAATTATGTAATTCCTATTTTTTATAACAATGTGAGTAATAGTTGTGTCAATATTCACGCCTTATTGTTTCTCTATTATTGTACCTGTATGCATTTTGCATTTCCAATTTTCCTTAAAGTGCAATGAACTTGATCGCCACTCATATAAAAGAATGAATGCTACGTTTATTGTAGAATTCATCGGAATTATTCGTTTTAATTGATTTAAATGCGGATGTTCTTTTTCCAATATTTGTCAATTTTGATGAATTATTTAAATTATTTATAATTGGTGTGGTTTTGTGGTTGAATTTAGAAAAATTGCGCAATAAACGTTGATTTTTATATCGTTTATTATGGTATGGATAACGGATTATCGTTAAGTTCATAAAAATAACATTGAAATGTTATACAAAGTGGAGAAAATGTTGAACATACAGAAGCTGGTCGGTAGTCGGCCGGAGCGACCGTGAGGCCATGTGGGGCTATATCCTCCAGTCGGCAATAACCGCACCTGCAGCATCCATGTTAAAGAGCCAACAACCTCAATCGTCGTGCACAACCAAGATTCATGATATTTTCTATACAAAGGCGAAGGAATCGTCGTTGTTGTCGTCGTTGCTGTCCAACGAGTCTGCACATTAAACAGCGAATCGAGTGGAATTTTCGAAGACATTGACAGAGGTCAAATTCAATCTAAACCCATCGATGATATCAAAATTAATTATTTTATTGACGCTAGAATCAATCAAATAGATTAGCGGTCATTACAACGGACACCTATGAAATGTTTTAACGACTTTACTATTTCTCACAATCGGACAGACGGCCAGTTCCCACCCACTTTATTCACCGTGTTACCCATTGCCCCTTTGCTCCACCATCACCGGGCGACCATGAAAATAAGTTCTGATCGTCGAACGGCTCTTGCCCAATCGCACCATTAAAACCCATTGAAAAATCGAGAAACCAAAAGATATCCATCCATAGATTCATTCATAGATTCCAATGGTTTCTAGCGGACTAATTTGTTGATTTTTCGTTTAATTAAAGTCGTAATGAAATGTTGGAAGCCAACTAAAATTGATTTCTACAGGATCGGTGCTAGAATTTTTTTTAACAAATACCTACCTGTTACCTGAGCGGCGAAATTCTGTTAAAAGTATGCCGGTTATTTTTAAACAATACAACGTAGACAATACTAAAGTAATAAAAATACTTTTTCTGCTTATACAAAGAAACCAACCTATAATACGCAAACAAGCAGACACGAATAAATGAAGAATCTATCTCTTTAAACATACCTGTAGTCGAAAAACCGGAATTTTCTTTATGGTATACGATAGTAACTCTACACAGGTAGGTCTGTTGGCGGTGAAATATTGCAGAATGTGACTTTACGACTGTTTTAACAATCAAGACATTTCTATTGTTCAATCGTGCAATTTGAAAGAAAAATAAGAAAGAAATTCTACAATAGTTTGGCAATTTTCTAATTAGTTAATGCTGTTTTTACACTTTCTGGTAGCATACGAGTTTTATTGCTGTCGATTCGACCCCAGAAACTGTCGACATGATAAATCGTTCACTAGTGTAATTTACCTCGAACGATGCACGCAGATTATCGTTATTTTGCGAAGATTCTAATGAAGAAGTTCCATATTGTGACGGCAGTTCAAGACTACAAATATACTGCGACTATTCCGACTTGACTTGCGATTTTCGATTTGATCGAGTCATTCTTGATTGCATATTTTAACGCTTAGGTAAACTACAGTCGATGATTAACAAATTAATTCGAATTCCACGAATTTTCGAACTGTCACGGATGCTCAAATCCGCATACGATTAAAACTTCAAAGATTTAGCGTGTCTTTAATTGGGAAAATTTATAATTTATGCCAGTTTAATTGATTAAACCGGTGGAAACTTGAAAATTGGAGATACTCTGGTAAAAAGCAAATAGAACAACTTGATTAGCATGATTCAGCAATAAATCCGCTGATTTGAACAAAGAAAACGTACGTCTTCCCATTAAAATGGTTTAATGACACCGATAGAAAACTGGTTAGCCAGTATTTTCTCCATTTTAAAATCGATTTTTACAATTTTATATCCATTGTAATAGTCTTGCTACAAGTTTTATTCTTACACTTCGGTTATTTATATTCAGGAAATACGCCTTTGTGTGACCAAACTGCGAGAAACCCGTTTAACCGTGCATTGTTTCCAATATTAAATAGTCATTTTTGTTTCGTAGAACCAGATTGTATCTACCATTTTTGGTTTAGTGATTGAATCACAATTTCGAGTCCATAATTTGTGTTGATTCATAAATGCAGATTAATTTTGAGAATTCGTCTCATGATTCGAAAGTTTAATTCAATCTGTGAAAATAGAGTAAAGGTCATTTACTTTTACAAATCCCTCAAACACTTTCTATCAATTAAATCACAATAAAACCAGTTTGATGCCATTTAATTCGTTTGAAAGATTCTAGACGGAACCGCGAAACGGATTTAGTAAAAATAATCAAAATATTATCGTTTCATATCCTGTAGCACAAATATTTATGAAAATTATAACTTGAGATAATTGTTGAAGGCTAATTAAATAAAGAAACGAACGGTAATATTCGACTATAAGCGAAAAAGACGTATAACTGTTGTTTTCCACTTGATCAAACAAGTTGAAGAAACCGTGATGTTTTGCTGTATAACTCCGAATAAAATTAACAATTTCATAATTTTATTATTTTAAAGCAACATTCTTTGCTATTACAATCAATTATAGTTTGTATTTAACCTTTCCATCAGCTTTTTAACCCAAATTTACCCATCCATCAATCGAATATTGACCAATTAAAACTAGTACTGTTTAGTTTCTATTAACGAATCGTGTTGCATATACTTCGTTTATTATAATCCGAACTGCTTGACTTTCTGACGAGTTGAATTTGATGGTTGCTAGATCGAGTATAGTTTTATTCCGGTGAAGTTTGATAAAATTTCGAATTTCCCAAAATTGTGTTGAATTGAGAAAATTTAATAATAACCCCCGACCATTTCCGTACTGAATCATTCTTATTATTATTTATGATTATAATACAACGATATTATAATAAAACTATACGCATTGCTCGTCATTCTTTACACTTTAAAGTCTATGGCCGTGACCCCGCATAGGAATGTTTCAGACAACTTTACCTGTCTCCTCGGCGGTTTTGTGGGAGAAAGTCGACTTGCCTGAATTGACTATTAATAAATTACTAGATTATTTTATATAAAATTTATATATCAATTTATATATCAATTAGTCAATAATTCTATCGAATTTTTCCCCTATATTGTTATTGTTTAAAACCGATTATCACAATTGAAATCAATATTTGTTGTATTGACGTCGAAATTATTGAATGATAACAATTGTTACTATCACAGTTAATTTTTAATTGAATTTCTACAGAGAAATAGTTCAAAAGTCGAAAATATTTAAAGTATACAGTTATTCATCTAAAAGTTAATTTTAATTAAATTAATTTAAATTTAAAATAATATTTCGCTGGTTTTAATAATTTAATTAGTGAAGAATTACGTGTAATTTAAATATTTATTATTATTATATGAACTTTATATGATCTTATCAAAAACATTGTTTATGACGTTGATATCTTATTTATTGCTGCAGCGGAAATTTATATTGTCGATTTTTTTTAAAACATCCGCAACGTGAAACTAAAATTGTTTTCCTTCTAGATTAACAATTTTCCCACAGGCAGATTTGGGGATTGCCCCAAAAAACGCAGAAAATCCAACCAATAGAGATTCTTGGATTAAGCTTACGATTCCGAAAAGAATTCATATCCGGTTGAATAATAATAGTAAGGCACACCTATTAACGGACATTCTGTATTATCCGTGATCTAATTCCTTATCAGTGGTTATAGCATCAAAATTGAAGATTCAAAATGACTGGAAGTGCGAAATTTTGCCTCGTTTTGGAAAAACTTAAAAATCCCTTTTAGCTCTAAATCCAACAAGAGTCAACGAACTATAATTTCGAGCGTATAAATTTGGAAAAACGCCGATTTCCGGTTGAATCAGGAAATGTTCTGTTCTAGCTAGCATTTGGGATATTCTGTAGGGCTCAATTTATGATTTTATGAATCAAATAAATTGCGCCTTCAAGACAAATCGATGTTCTAATCCCACAAATGCCGCCATTGAAGTTATTGTTCCTCCAATAAAATAGTAAAGCTTTGTTTATAATTACAGGAAGTTTAGATCGACTTAGGTGCTTCGCCCACTGAGTTGATAATAACGTGCGATCAACGCGTTTATTCCGCTTCCACAATAAAAAGAATCCGCAAAATTACAATTTCGTAGTAATGATTCATTGATAAGAGTTTTCGGATATTCCCCAATTATTACCAAACGATTATTTAGAAAGCTTATGATGGAATTTCACTTAATAATGGCCATAATTAAAAACTCGTACAGGATGTGGCTTGTATTACATTATTAAAGCTAATTTGTTTTGTAATAGGGATTATTAATAAAAATCTTTGGTGGAATAACGGAATTCGAGCTATTCAGAATTTTTATTTTTCGTCTTGTTCGTTTTGGTTTCATACCTTTTATCCTTGAATGAAATATGTTACCTGTTATTTCCATAGCATAATTTACATTCAAGATTACATGTATAAAGTTCATGTTACATTACAATATTTAACGTCAAATCGCTGGATGCCCAAAGGGATTATTATTGATTATTTACAATCTTATGATCGATGCGAGTTCACTACAAAAATTTCTCCCAATCATTACCGAAATTTTCCGCTCATTATAGCGCAATTCTATGAGAATGTGGGTGTATTTTTACTACTCTTATTGATAAGAAATATCAATATTCCACTAATCTTCAACTATAATTCTAGAGTAAATTATAAGATTAACATCAACTTTTATTAGATTACAAATATAGCAGTATCAGACTTATTTAAATATTAATAAACTGGAAGTTTTAAGCTTTTAGAGCATTCACACCCTTGTAGATTCTATTTTATATTCGAACAAATATCATAAAATGTTTTAACATGTTTTTAAATAAAAATAGCGATAGTAGAACAACCGGAAATTTACACCAGCCTATCGTTTAATTACAAGAATTATCGTCTCTTGGAGAAAAAATTGTGAAATTATTTCAATTTTTAAAGTGAGAAATAACAGAATTGTGCGTAATTTCAACTTAACGACAACTTATTTGTAACGAAACAATGATATAAGTTGCTTTATCTTGATCTGACAGCGACATTTAATTGGAATGAACAATGGGTTATAAATTTTTGATTTTAAATTTGACGATAATTGTTTATTTTTGTCCAATAAATTGCGTTTAAAATTTAGATTTTAATATTATCGATTAGATTTGGTTGAATTTTATGGAAAATTATCCAAAAATGCGTTATTTTTGTAAAATATCAGTAGATGTCTGCTTAGAAAAATATTTATTTTCGTATTTTAGTTTATTAGAAATAGAAAAACAAGTTGGAAATTAATGCAAAATATTAGAATGGGGCAAAATTAGTCTGAACACGCCACTAGTCTAGCCAACGAATTGGTAACCCCTAATTTGATAAAATAGCGGGTATTTGAGACATAAGCCGAGCTTTAATTTAAATGTTTATTTCAAATATTTCTGAGCAATTTTCGAATTTGAAAGCCACAAATCACGCTAAACGAATCATTTTTGGATATTCTACACTCAAACTCACAGGTGTCCCCTTCCGATTATAATGAAATTTGGATATGTTATTCTCCAT
>JACDRP010001205.1:0-11798 GCA_013841185.1 Hycleus phaleratus | reverse complement strand
CATTATGCGCTTCTGTTGAATCACCGTATAGAATTTAACTGTGCAATAAAAATGTACCATTCCTTTTAAAATAAGAATATGGGTTGCTCAACCAACTTTTTATCCTTCTAACGACCCATCACCGTAGCACACCTGTATATGGAGAAAAACGTAACATTTCATCCAAGTGAATTAGTTTTATTTCAACTTCTTCTACAAGTCTATCATAGTTACAAATATAAATGATTTCGTTTAAAATCGGTGAAGGCATATTCATACGTGTCTGTGTATATGTAAATTATTTTTATTAAATTAAAGATATTCAACATAATTTATATTTATTTTAAAAAAATAGAAGCATGCTTAGAATAAATGAAACACGAAATAATGCCTACAAGTTAATTCATGTTTCATATTGAAAACAATTTACGCCAATTTGTTGTGTTCGTTTTTTTTTTTACAAATTATCTCTAAGAACAAAAACATAGTAAATTGGGAATAATTTGTTTAAAATTTAACCTTCTTGACCGAAATCTTCTGTGAATTTCTCCAATTTTTTCAAATCGTCTTCATTAACTGTCGGTTTAGATGTGGCCAATGATCGGAGCATATCATTCTATAAAACAACAATAATATTTAATATTTAAATATCAGTCGTATTCTATAACTTATAGATCCGTTATCATATAACCTATAACTTTGTCATGGTAACAGATCTATATAAAGTTACAGAATACGATTAAATTAAGAATTTAATTCTCCAAACCATTGTAACAGGTGGTTCAGCTAATTTATCACTTTCAACATCCATCCAGGTCATTTCAATTGCTCCAGGATCACCCGGTGAACATGGTGTTAATAAATCATCAACAATAACATTTGGGTCTTTCGGAGTAGGCCCACGGACACGTTTAAAATGCGTTGCTGTTTGTACTTTACGTACTGGTTGCATTAAAGCATCCCTTACAACAATACTAATATCAGCCCCGGAATAACCATCTGTACGTCTTGCTAATTCTTTTATATCATCCTCTGTTAATTCGGTATGTGTATTACCTAAATGTAATTTAAACATTGTTGCACGTGCCGGTTCTTCCGGTAATGGTATATAGATACGTTTCTCGAAACGTCTACGTATCGCGGCATCTAGTACCCATGGGATATTTGTAGCACCCAATACTAGAATACCTTCGGTATCATGTCCGACACCTTGCATTTGAACTAAAAATTCGGTTTTTATACGTCGGGCGGATTCTGATTCATTATCCGAACGTGATGAACACAATGAATCAATTTCATCAATAAAAATAATACTCGGCTTATGTTGACGGGCTAATTCAAATAAATTACGTACAAGTTTCTCAGATTCACCTAACCATTTCGATACTAAATCCGATGATGAAACGGAAAAGAATGTTGAATTGTTGGCTTCAGTAGCTACAGCTTTGGCTAAATATGATTTACCAGTACCTGGGGGCTAAATTTTAAATTCAATTAGAATTAGCTAACAGTAGAGATGCTACAGAAGTGTTATAACAGAAACAGAATCGGAAACAGATTTTTTTAATGCATTTGAATAGAAATAGAAATGAAGAAAACTTCTGAGATTTGAGAGATCTAAGAGTGCTTTTAGCATTTATACTTTTAATATGCCAACCGCTTAGCTCACCGTATAGAAGTAATATAGATCCTCTAGTTTTCGACAATTTTCTGAAAAACTATTCAAATTGCTATAAACTGTGGGAAATTCATTGAAAATTATAGAGTAAAATATGAAAAATTTAAGAAAAAACAAGGTTATTGTTTGTAATTAAAAATTTCATAAGTTTTCCAATTTGTATCTTATTTCTAGAAAACAAACAGACCTATTGGAAAATTTCTTGTAGATTTGAAAAGCGCTTTCAATTTACTATTAAAAACTGTAATTTCACTGCAAGATAAACAAAATTTTCCAAGTTATGAGAGAAAATATAAAAAAATATAAAAAAGAAAATCAAAAAGAAAGTGCTCTTATATTTTCCAGTATGACTAAAAAAATAATTAAAATTATCCAGAACTGAATCGACTACTTCCTACCCCTTGAAAATAAAAATTACATATCGAATTATAAATATTAGCAATTTGAGGACACCGAATTAAAAAAGATGTACTTGTGACTGTCAGGTTTCAATAAATTCCTATTTCTTTTATGTTAATAATTTGGCTAGCAATTCGAAAAATATATTATGAATTTATAGAAGGGTCTCTGGAGATCATTTTAGCAAATTTTGAATCCAGTAGCTTATCATGAAGTTGGTAAAAGACCGAGATTTTCAAGAAATATGCACGTAAAATAAATCAGAATGGCTCATAGATGCTTGACACATTTTTTAAAGTTTTCTTCCTTTCTGCATTCAAGAAAAAATGCAAAATACTTTTACACATTCAAGAATAAAAGGGGCTGAAATGTAAAAATCAAGTCATTCTAAGTCATTTAATATGTGTAATTGTTTTTGTTTTCTTTTTAATCGTACCATTATCAGATACGATCAATTTTAGACAACTTTTAAATAAGCTACAAGGCCCAAAATTTGCTAAAGTAAGGTTCAGAGACCTATTAATATCTAAAATATTTTTCAAGCTCTGCACCAAATAATAGCAATTACCAAAAGAATAAAATGGACAAGAACGTAAAAATCAAGTGATTCTANCTGTATGTAATTTTTTTTTTTTATCGCACCACGATCAGAAACGAGCAATTTTAGACGACTTTTAAATGAGCTACAGGGCCCAAAATTTGCCAAAGTAATCTTCAAGGACCCTCCTATAAATGCCAAAAATATTTTTCAAATTCTTCACCAAATAATGGCAATTACAATAAAAACTTAAAGTATGCCCGCTTAAAAAGGCGTGTAAACAAAGCTCTAAAACCTTGCGGAAATTCCGCAGATCCGTAACATCTCTAGTTAATAATAAATAATAATAAACAATATTTACACCAAATAATAAAATGCCCTTCCATGGAACACGTTTACCGCTGAATAAATGTGGGAAACGTATTGGTAGAATTACAGCTTCTTTTAGTGCCTCTTTTGCGGCATCTAAACCGGCTACATCTGACCATTTAACATGCGGCTTCTCAACAACAATAGCATCTTGTAATTTACTCTGCAACTTCTTTTTCTCCGGATCATCCCCATCACTATCAGAATCGCTCTTTTTATCATCCCTAAAAATCACCATTTTCATTACGACAATCGACAGTAATTAAAATTAGTATAATCGAGGATACTTTGAATCATTTTCACCATCTTTTATCGGTTTCTTTTTACCCTTCTTGAGGGATTCTTTAATCTTCTCGGCACGTTCAAGATATTGACAGCATTTCGCCCGGATACTCTCTTTCGCTTTCTCGCCTTGTGCTTCATCTAAAATAAACGACAATTAATACAAACAACTCGAATATAATCAAATGAATTTACATTTAATTGCATGCAGAAAGTATTCAACCCCGTGTTCGTATAAACGAAGCGCCTCTTCATAATTTTTATTCCGATCTTCTTCCGTTGCTTTCGTTACCAATTCTATAGCCTTTTGTAAAGTAGTGCCAGCAGCCATTTCTCTAATTCTAGTACTTCAAAAACTATAATTATAAACATTACACATATGAAATTATTCCAAGAAATTAGCTATACTTACAGTTTTTAATCGAACAAGGGTTTACGATTTTCGTGTAACAGTTTAAAATTGTGTCACTTTTAGGATTATTACAGAAATTGTGTCAAAAAGGCATATTTATTGAAGATTATTATAAATTAATCAAGAGTTTTTTTATTATTTCTATTTTACAAAATAATTGACTAAAACAGTGACAAAATCTGACGACATTCCATAAAAATTCATCAATTGCCCAGCGTTGTCAAAACAACTTCCACCTAAATCCTTAACACACACTCAAAAAACACACAAATACAACTATTTTCGTCAAAATTAAACTTTAATTTAACATAGAAACTCAAATAACAACACTTAACCATTAGTTATTTTTAAACGTCCGAAAATCGCTTCATAGATAACAATAAAATTAAATAATTCGCTCAATTTGATGGAAAATTTCCAAATCTGGCACCGCTGTCGACTAGTTCTGACAATCAAATTACCAACAAGTTAGCACAAAAAGCACCAAATCTATCGATAAAGTAGATTACACCCCGGATTATTTATAGTACCGATTTTGACCGGTTGGTGTCGTCGTTAAATTCAGACGAGTAATAGCGTGTTTGTTTTGTTGTAAATCTCTATAATTAATCAAGCAACTATTAAATTACTGTAGACAATTTTTGGCTACATTGATTCAAAAAGGTAGATTTTAAATAATTTCCAATAATTACATTCATTTTGAGCAAAATAAAAATTATAAATTTCGTTAAAAAGAAATAATATAGTTCTGATATCTTCCACAGGTGGCAGTAGTGCCGTCAAACAACTATCAACCTCTAAAAATTTCGGCAAATTTACGCTAAATTCGATTAAACACATTTCATTTATTAAACTCGAAATTGTCTATTTTTAATCGATAATAATTGATAATTGAAGAATTAGCGAAATTAGCGTTATAACTATTGTTTGTAGATGGCGCTATTCAAATTTTTAAATATTCAATTGTTCAACGTTCTCAACCAATCAAAGTGAGTGTTTACGCTATAAAAAAAAGCGATCAAGTTGTTGTTCCGCCATTCAAACCGCCATTTGTGTTTCGGTTAAAGTGTTGGATAATTAACGAATTCTCGTTTTTAGTTAATTGATGTGAATTTGTCTCGTTAAAATGTTGGTTTTATAAACTGAGAATTGTGGATGTGTTATTTCAGTTATTTTAAAGTTTTGATTTACTAATCTGCAAAAATGACTGACATTAAGGTGATTATAAATTTTTCAATATTATCCATAAATTTATACTTGAAACGGTTAAATTATGTTTAGTTTAAAGTTTTTTATTAACAATAATTGTAAAGTTAATAAAATTTCATTATTTAATCTCAATTTTAATCGTTTACAGGTAATATTTGTTTTGTTTAAAAAAAAATCATAGTTTATTTGATCATGAATATAACGATTATTCAAAATTGAATCATGTTAGCGTGGTAATTTACCTCGCAGTTGGTTATTTACTGTCCGAACATAGCTACGACATACTGTGAGGTAAACTATCGTGAAACAGTTCGTAATGTTTTTTTTTTTTTATAGAGTATGCTGGCTAAGATGGGCGGTTCTGGTAGTGGTGAAGGAGATGGAGGTGGGCCGTCACAGAAATCTTCAAAAAAGGGCACAATTGAAGAAATGTATCAAAAGAAATCTCAATTAGAACATATCCTATTACGTCCCGATACATATATTGGTTCAGTTGAAAAAACAAGCGAATTAATGTGGATTTATGATACTGAACAGAATATGATGGTACAAAAACAAATCGAATATGTGCCAGGTTTATATAAAATATTCGATGAAATTCTTGTTAATGCTGCTGATAATAAACAACGTGATAAATCAATGAATTGTATAAAAATTGATATAGATCAAGAGAATAATACAATATCAATATGGAATAATGGTCAAGGTATACCGGTTGTTATGCATAAAGATGAGAATATGTTTGTACCAACAATGATATTTGGTCATTTATTAACATCATCAAATTATAATGATGAAGAAGAGAAAGTAACAGGTGGTCGTAATGGATATGGTGCAAAATTATGTAATATATTTAGTACAAAATTTACTGTTGAAACAGCAGCAAAAGAATATAAACGACAATTTAAACAAACATGGGCTAATAATATGACAAAAACTACAGAACCGAAAATTAAGGATTTCTTTGGCGATGATTATACAAAAGTAACATTTAGTCCGGATTTAAGTAAATTTAAAATGGATAAATTGGATGATGGTATTGTTAGTTTAATGACACGACGTGCTTATGATGTTGCTGCATCAACACGTGGTGTTAAAGTTGTTTTAAATGGTAAAACATTACCAATAAAGACATTTAAAGATTATATCGATTTATATATAAAGGGCAAAGAAGATGATACTGGTAATATCTTAAAAATCATCTATGAATCACCAAATGATCGTTGGGAAGTTGCTGTAACTTTATCCGATCGTGGTTTCCAACAAATGTCATTCGTCAATAGTATCGCAACAACAAAAGGTGGCCGTCATGTAGATTATGTTGTCGATATGATTGTTAAACAATTAATCGAAATCTTGAAGAAAAAGAATAAAGGCGGTGTTAATATAAAACCGTTTCAAGTTAAAAATCATCTATGGATATTTATAAATTGTTTAATCGTTAATCCAGCTTTTGATTCCCAAACTAAAGAGAATATGACATTACAAGCGAAAAGTTTCGGTTCTAAATGTACATTATCTGAAAAATTTTATACACAAGTCACAAAAAGTGGTATAATTGAATCGGTTTTATCTTGGGCAAAATTTAAAGCACAAAATGAATTACAAAAAACGAGCGGTAAGAAACAATCAAAATTGCGCGGTATACCGAAATTAGAAGATGCAAACGAGGCAGGTGGTAGAAATTCGTTAAAATGTACATTAATATTAACCGAGGGTGATTCAGCTAAATCATTAGCCGTATCAGGTTTAAGTGTAATTGGTAGGGATTATTATGGTGTATTCCCTTTACGTGGTAAATTATTAAATGTCCGGGAAGCTACACATAAACAAATATTGGAAAATCAAGAGATTAATAATTTGATAAAAATTTTGGGTTTACAATATAAAAAGAAATATAATACGGAAGAAGATATGAAGACTTTACGTTATGGTAAAGTTATGATAATGACCGATCAAGATCAAGATGGTTCACATATAAAAGGATTATTGATAAATTTCATTCATTATAATTGGCCGGAATTATTACGTCGTGACTTTTTAGAAGAATTTATAACGCCAATTGTTAAAGCTAGAAAGAAGAAAGAAGTATTCTCGTTTTATTCATTACCAGAATTAGAAGAATGGAAAGCTAATACACCAAATCATAATACTTATACTATAAAATACTACAAAGGTTTGGGTACTTCAACATCTGTTGAAGCTAAAGAATATTTTATGAATATGGCAAGACATCGTATACGTTTCGAATATAACGGACAAGAAGATGATGAAGCTATAGTTTTAGCTTTTAGTAAAAAACATGTCGAACATCGTAAAGAATGGTTAACGAATTTTATGGTTGAAAGTCGTCGACGTAAAGAATTAGGTCTAGCTGAACGTTATTTATATATGAAAAATACAAAATCTGTATCATTCAAAGATTTCGTTAATTTAGAATTAGTATTATTTTCAAATGCCGATAATATACGTTCAATACCAAGTTTAGTTGATGGTTTAAAACCCGGCCAACGTAAAGTTATGTTTACATGTTTTAAACGGAATGATAAACGTGAAGTTAAAGTAGCACAATTGGCTGGTAGTGTTGCTGAAATGTCGGCATATCATCATGGTGAACAATCATTATGTATGACAATTGTTAATTTAGCACAAAATTTCGTTGGTAGTAATAATATAAATCTATTAGAACCACGTGGCCAATTTGGTACACGTATGGCTGGTGGTAAAGATTCAGCCAGTCCAAGATATATTTTTACAAAAATGTCACCATTAACTCGATTAATATTCCATCCAAATGATGATGCATTATTGAAACATGAATATGATGATAATCAAAAAATTGAACCTGTATGGTATATGCCAATTATACCGATGGTATTAGTTAATGGTGCTGATGGTATTGGTACTGGTTGGATGACAAAAATACCAAATTATAATCCAAGAGAAATTATATCAAATATCAGAAAAATGTTAGCTAATGAAGAACCAACAAATATGAGTCCATGGTATAAGAATTTTGTTGGTAATATAGAAGATTGTGGTAATCGTTATGTTATCAGTGGTGAAATTTCAATTACCGGTAATGAACAAGTTGATATAACTGAATTACCAATTGGTACATGGACACAAACTTATAAAGAAAATATATTAGAACCATTATTACATGGTAGTGAAAAAACTAAAGCTATTATAGCTGATTATAAAGAGTACAATACTGATACAACTGTCAGATTTATTGTTAAATTATTACCAGGACAAATGACCAATTTGGAAACTGATGGATTTCATAAAGTTTTCAAATTACAAAATGTCATTTCAACAACATCAATGTGTGTCTTTGATGAACTAGGTTGTATACGAAGGTTGGTTATTTTTTTATTTATTTTGTATTACAGTCAATTTTAAAAACTTTGTCACAATCAAATAATTTTGTGGCAACGAATAACTCTACTTTTATGAATTTTTTCCTAATAAAATCTTACATGGGCGGAACCTTATTCAGTAGGATAAGTTTGTATGGCAGATTTTTGATTATTTGACTAGTGATTTGAAAAATATCCAGAATTTACAGGGGCAGGGTGCTCTTAAGGATCACTTAAGCAAAATTTGAAACTTGTAACTCTATGGAAAGTTGCCCTTTATGATATTTTTTCCTAATAAAATCTTACGGATCCTTATTCAGTAGGATACATTTGTATGGCAAAATTTTGATTATTTGATTGGCAAAATTTGAAGCTTGTAACTCAATGGAAAGTTAGTCAAAGAAAAGTCCGTTTTGTGGAAATATCGCGCTTTTCAAAAATTAGCTTAATTAAGTAAAATAATTCTCACTGATTGTGAGTCATTTTGTGTGTCTTCCTTACTCTTGAAAATCGCGAAATTATTAGAAGTCGCCATTTTTATTGACCAACTTCCCCATAAATTACGAGGTTCAAATTTTGCTAAAATGTTCTCTAGCGTCACCACTCCTTTAAATCCGCGAAATAGTTTTCAAATCTATCAAATAATCGGAATTCGAAGTAAATATCTTGATATATTGGGTGTCTTTGCCATTAGAAATTTATTCGGTACGGTTTACAACTATTTTTACCGTTTGAACTACTCCTAGAAAACTGTTTTATTTTTTTCAACCCGTTATAAGCGATTGGGCAGCCTTTTTTATATATATCGGTATATTTTTATTGCATACTGAAATTCAAGAGAACTTTTAAAATATAGTCTAGCACTAATAACTTGACTTTTTCTGAAAGTTTAAATTTTGCGAAATTATTTTCAATCGGTAATTCGATTGTAAACCGAATTTCAGAAATTTTTCATCAAAACTTCTACTTAAATATTCTTGATTCACTCTGTATTTTACTTCAGAGTTAGCCGTGTTTTTCTTTAATTTTGTCGTAGTTTGGTAAAATATCAATTAATCTACGATGATAATTTTGTCATATCAAAAAGGGCGAATTTTTGGCAAAATTATTGCGATAACAGAATTATTTGTTTATATAATTATGCGACAAAGTTTTTTGGACATGTGACAAATAAAGTTTCCCCATTGTATTCTTACTATTTTACAGATTCGATACTGTCGGTGATATATTAAAAGAATATTACAAATTACGTTTATCATACTATCAGAAACGAAAGGACTATCTTGAAGGAATGTTAGAAGCTGAAGCGGATCGTTTAAGTAATCAAGCTCGATTTATTCTAGAAAAATGTCAAGGAAAATTAATTGTTGAAAATAAGAAGCGTAAAGTTATCATTGATGAATTAATAGATCGTGGTTATTCACCGGATCCTGTTAAAACATGGCAAGAAAAAAATAAATCTGAAGAGGATGAAGAAGAACCACCAGAAGAAGGTGGTGAGGAGGATGAAGAAGAAGATGAAGATGAAGATGAGGGACAAAAGAAAAAACCCGGTGGTAGTTCAAAGAAACCAAAAGAATCTAGTAAATTTCAATAATTTTTATTAGAATTATATAATCTTCTATTATTTTATAGATAAAATATCAAGTGATGTTAAAAAGTTCGATTATTTACTCGGCATGTCAATGTGGATGTTAACTGAAGAGAAAAAGAATGAATTACTTCGACAACGTGATAATAAATTAACCGAATTAGATGTGTTACGAAGGAAAACTAAAGAAGATTTATGGTGTGAAGATTTAGATATTTTATCAAAGAAATTAGATGAAGTTGAAGATAAAGAACGCAAAGAAGAAGCTGGTGTAACAACAAAGAAAACAGTCATTTCTAATCTAACAAAAATTGATATAAATTTTAATCTAACAACTCATTTTAGGGTAAAAAACAAATGGCATTAGTTGCACCATCTGCTGGTAAACGAATACTACCAGTTATAGCCGATGATTTGAAGAAACGTATCCAAACAGCTGCAAAAGCAAGAGAGAAAATTAAAAAAACTGATTCGAAAAAGGACGATATTGAGGAGGTATTTTTCTATTATTTTCTTTATTTATTGTTGTAATATTTTATTTATTCATCAGGAGGATGAATTTGATTCAATGATCAATAATATGAAACCTTTGAAAGAAAAAATTAAACGATTATCAGACACGGAAAAGAAAGTGAAAGCAAAAGGTGCTAAAGACGGTATGAAACAAACTAAATTGAATTTCAAAACAAATGGAAAAGGTATTGTAGAAATCAGAAAACGATTAATATCAACAATTAATTTGTTTATATTTTAAATTCTAGCAAATAGTTCACCAAAGAAACGTGGTAAGAAAAAAGGTAGTGATTCTGAATTTTCGGATGATGATGATTTTATTGATGATGAGTCTCCGACAATCAGTCCTGTAGTAAAAGAACGTGTATTAAGTCGTAGAGCTGCTACAAAAACAACAAAATATAATGAAAATGATGATGAAGATATCTTTTCTTCAGATAGTGATGTACAACTTTTAGATAATGATGCTGTTAAAGAACATTCAGTGAGACAAGAAATTATGATAAATAATTCAGATAGTGAAGATGATGTAGCACCACCACCACCTAGACAACATGAAACATCTGAAGATATGTTTGATTCACTTGTTGGTAGAAAAAAAGATGAACCACCAAAAACAACAAAACGAAAAATTCAAGAATCTCAATCTGATGATGATAATATCGTTGATAAGAAAGATGACAAAACTAAACCGAAAGAAAAGAAGAAAATTCAAGCACAGAAAAAGAAAGTCAAACTTGATTCTGATTCTGATTCCGATGATGATGATTTTTCCAGCAGTAATAATAAACCTAAAAGTAGAAAGAAACAGTTAGATGATGACGATGATGATGATTTTAATATTGGTAAACCTAAACCGAAAACAACCAAGAAAACGAAACAAAAACCAAATAATGATGATGATGATGATGATGATGGTTTAAATAGTGCTAAACCTAAACCGAAATCACGAAAGAAAACAAAGAAACAATCAGATAATGACGATGATGATTTTGACGAAGATATGATTAAACCATCAAATAGAAAGAGAAAGGTAGATATCAATGGAAAGTCATCAAAGAATGATGATGACGATGAATTACCAGTAAACATTAAACCTGCCAGAACAGCCCGTAATGTTAAAAAAACAAATTATGTCTTTGATGATTCAAGTGATGAATCTGATTAATTTTGGAATTAATACATGTGAGTTTGTTATAATTTAAGCAATTATTAGTTTATTAAATAAATAATCCAAGTACATTTTTTTTGTAATAATAAAATACTGAAATTGTAGATTCGATTTTGAATAAATTTGAATTTTTTTTACTTCTCTACCCTTGATTAAATTAAATTTTGCCCAAATAATCTCCAGGGATTTTTTTATGACTTCTTAAGGTATTTTCCAAATTACTTATTAAATAAACGTTTCTTTAACGCCCCGGATCAGTGAGAAGGTCATTTTCAAAACAAACATTTTCGTGCAT
>JACDRP010001204.1:0-11808 GCA_013841185.1 Hycleus phaleratus | reverse complement strand
GTATGATACGATTGATAAAATTTGGAAAAATATCGGAAATAACCGCATTTTTCATTACGGTTTTGAGGTTAGAGTTTTAAAAATTTTTTGTAATTTTACGCACACGTACTGTTTTTAATTCAATTCTACAATAAACTAATTAATTCAAATAATGGGCTAAATTATCGCCAATTTTCGGTTAATTAATAAAATATAGTAGTATTTGAATTGATATTTAGTATTGTAATAAAAATGCCGAAATAAGTTAGGTTATGATCACGTACTGTTTCTAGTCTTGCGGTATTTGTAAAATTCCGGTGTGATAAGAGCCGGCCTTATCATACAATAAACCAACAAAAAATGCAAAATAGATAAAGAAATGGACAAGCCTAGAGTTATTTTGTTAGGAGGTAATATTTTCGAACAAATTTATTTTTAATTAACTACAAATTTCCATAATTTTAAGGTTGTGGTTTTATCGGAAGAAATCTTTTATCGTATCTAATATCAAATAATCTAACCGGTGCTGTACGTGTTGTTGATAAAGTCCCACCCCAAATTGCCTGGTTGAATAAACAATGTCAGGAATATTTCCAAGACCCGGTTGTTGAATACAAAAGTGCAAATTTAATCAATTCAGGTTGTTTCCCATTACGGTTTTATTAATATTTTAATTGTAGCGTTGAATTTTTAGAATCTTGCAAGAATGCTTTCGGACCAGACGATCTAGTTTGGGATTATGTGATAAATTGTGCTGGCGAAACGAAACCAGCCCAAACCGACCCGGTGTACGAGGAAGGAATTTTTAAATTGAGCCAAAATTGTGCTAGAGAATCGTTGAAACATAATGTTAAACATTATGTTGAATTATCCGATGGCCGGGTGTATTCAGAGAAGGTTGCACAGGACGAAAATTCACCAATATCGCCATGGACAATGGTGGCCAAATGGAAATCGAAAATTGAACAAGAATTAAAGAATCAATTCCCCGAATTACCCTACACAATATTACGTTTAGCCACAGTTTACGGCCGTGGTGATCGTAACGGTTTAACGCCACGTCTTATGGCTAGCGGTATTTATCGTTATTTAAAACAAACAATGAAATTATTATGGGATAGTGAGATGAAAATCAATACGGTTCATGTTAACGATGTTTGTAGGGCTATTTGGTTTATTTGTACAAGAAACGATACAATTGGACAAGTAATTGGCGAATTTATCGAAAATTAATTTCTAATAATCATTTTTTAGATTTACAACGTTGTTGACGAGGCTGATTCAACACAAGCTTCAATTTCTCATCTCCTTCAGCAATTATTCGAGATAAAAATTGATTATTACGGTACAACAATTTCGTCATTGCTTGATATTAACGGGGCAACGGAAGAGGCGAACGATAAACATTCAACGCCGTGGGCGGAAGCTTGTCAGAAAGATCGTATTGAAAACACACCGCTATCACCGCATATGAGTCCGGAATTTTTGTTACATAAACATTTATGTTTGAATGGTGATAAATTAAAACAACTCGGTTTCGTATACGAAACACCGACACCAACAGTTGGGAAATTAAAGGAAGTTATCGATGATTACATTGAAATGGGAGTTTATCCAGTCAGTTTAGCACCTTGAATATTTTTCTCTGTTTCTTATTAATTTAGGAGGTTGTGGTGATATTTTCTAATCTATTTTGCTTTATTTTTTAAGGAAAAAATCGAAATTTCGTCAATTATCGAATTGCTCAAACTTTTTAAGATAAGAATCAAACGCTACTTTGGTACTTAAATGTTATATTATGATCTAAAATAAAGAAATTGTTGCTTAATTTGAATTGTAGAAATTTGAAAAAAAAGGAATTTTCGCGCCTCTCAATTTGGGGAATTTTATTTTAAACCAAACTGGAAAGTCAACGTTGCCGCTATTATTTCTCCCAATTTAAAGCAATTGCAATAATTACAATTATTCAATTTTTAAAGAAAATTGAACATTTTATACAAATTTCTATAATTTAAAATTATCGTGTGCTATTATTTCGACTACAACACAACCACCATTGGAGAAAATTGAATAAAGTTGGTAAGAAACTAGGGAATTCCGTTTTAAAACCAAAAGTCTCTAAATTCTGTCAAAAATGATGACAATTGTTTTTTGACAGTCTACTATTTTCCGATAATTACAAGTCATTTGTTGGTGTTTCTTGAATTTCATAGCAAATTTATTAAATTTTGTAAACTTTTTAGGAGAATGTCTCGTGGTAGCAGCGCCGGTTTTGACCGCCACATAACAATCTTCTCACCAGAAGGCCGTTTATATCAAGTTGAGTATGCTTTCAAAGCGATCAATCAAGCTGGTTTAACATCGATTGCATTGAAAGGTATTGATACGGCTGTATGTGTGACACAACGTAAAATTCCCGATAAATTGATCGATTCCAATACGATAACGCATCTGTTTAAATTAACACAAACTACCGGTTGTGTTATGACTGGTATGATGGCTGATTGTAAATCGCAAGTCCAACGTGCCCGTTATGAGGCAGCCCAATTCCAGTACAAATACGGCTATGAGATGCCCATCGATACGTTGTGTAGACGGATTGCTGATCTCTCTCAAGTCTATACACAGAATGCTGAAATGCGCCCATTAGGCTGTTCGATGATACTTATCGGTTATGATCAAGAAAAGAATCAACCCTGTGTTTATAAAGCAGATCCGGCTGGTTATTATTGTGGCTATCGTGCTATTAGTGTTGGTGCCAAACAAACAGAAGCCAACAGTTATTTAGAGAAGAAATTGAAAAAGAAACACGACCTACAAAAAGATGATGTTATACAATTGGCTATTTCGTGTTTATCAACCGTATTATCAGTTGATTTTAAACCAACTGAAATTGAAGTTGGCGTTGTTTCGGCTGATGAACCGAAATTTAGAAAACTAAACGATAGTGAAATTGATAGACATCTTATTGCAATTGCTGAAAAAGATTAAGGAATCAATACAATTTCGTATTTTACTAAAATAATAAATAACATGGTATTTGATGTGGTGAAATAAACGTGTTTTTTGAGTAAACCGCCTTTTTATTTATAACTGACCTATCAAAAGTAGAGATGGGCCAAATTGCAGTGCTACTGCAATTAAATTAATGAATTGCGATAATCTGAAAATTATAATTAAAGAAAATGAGTGGTTTTTAAATACCGCGTCGTTTAAGAGCTACAATTAGAGTTATCTTAACATCCAGTAACCATGGTATCTATTGGAAATTATAGTATTGCCAGTTATTATAAATTATTTCAAAATTCAATTATTCCATCTAACAATAAATCGATACTTTTACTTATGAAGCTACTTCTACGTTTATCTAAAATAATTTGAAATATTTAGGCTTTCTTGTATTTGCACACCCCATCTCTATTATCACACTACAGTAACCATAGTTATATAAAGTTACCGATTTTGACATATTAATCTAACCTAATTTTTTTCAGTTGTCAAATAACAATAGAAAAAGGGGCGGTCATTTGAAAATTATCCAATTAATTAATTAATTAATTAAGCCAAAACAATGCCTGTACCACTGGTTAAAGATCCACAAATGCAATTCGGTGCAATTACATTTTTTGCTAAAGAACATAAAGGTGATACGTGCGGTAGTAACGGTTTGCCATTAACACCAAATTCGATTATTATCTACGGTAAAGCACAGTTTTTAAAAACGATAAAACATCCATATTTATGCCAATATTTGGACATAATCCGGGGCAAACATGGTAAATTTATTAAATAAATTAATCTTTATAAAATACAGTTTTAAATTTGTATTATAGAACGTACAATTGTTGTTTCCCAATATTGTGGTACGCCACTATCTGAATTGATAGAGAAACGTCATTTTGAAAATAACGAAATTGTAAAGATTGCCTATCAATTATTAACAGCTTTAAATTTTCTACATAAGGCACAAATCGTACATCATAATCTCAGTATGGAAAATATCCTATTTCAAGAAAATAACGATATAAAATTGTTTAATTATGGTTTGTATCACATGACTGGTGGTGGACAACTGGTTTCATTTCCAATAGTGTAAGTTATAAATTATTAATTAGTAAAAGTTTACAATTAAATTATATTTCAATTAAAATATTATTAATTGAGTTACTTTAAATAACAAGACTCCGTGGCGCAACGGTAGCGCGTCTGACTCCAGATCAGAAGGTTGCGTGTTCAAATCACGTCGGGGTCAATCGGAATTTTTTCCAATAATTTTCTTTTTTTCTTACAGGCAAATCTTATACAGCGCCCCTGAAATTTATTTGGATATAACAAATAAAATCCCAACGAATTTTAAAGCCGATATTTGGTCGGTTGGCATAATTTTATTAGAATTGGTCATAAATAAACCACTGTGGAGTTCGAATAAATTAAGCCAACGCGTCCGGAAGATTTTGAGTTTAATTCAATGTTGTAACAGCAATTCATCGATCGTCGAACGAATTATTAGAGAACATAATTGTTATGAAGTCTATCAGGCGATTTCCGACGATTTAAAGGCGATAATTGAGTCGTGTTTAAATCTTTATCCGAAAAATCGACCGAATTGTGATGATCTGTTAGCTAAGGAGATCTTTAATTGTTATCGTCAAGATTGGAATGATGGTGAAAATCGGAAGATTTGTGATAATTTTGAAATTTTTACAATAAATGAATTGTACCATTGGTGGCAATTAGCAGGCGGTGATGTTTATCAAGAATTAAAGAAACAAGGATTAATTCGGTCTAGTCCACCGATCCTATCATTACCCAGGTTTTAATTCATAAATTAGTATTCTCTAACTTTCTGGCGATTTGTTACCATAACGACACTAGAAATCGTTAATTCTTGCCTCTTTTCAAGTTTACATACGATTGAATTGCAAAGAACGAGATAGAAGGTCGGCTTCATGAAACAATTTGCATAGACTTTTGTCTCCAGTGTTGTCTTGGTAACGAAACTTTAAGAAATTAGAGAATACAACAATATAATCTAAACTAATTCGATGGTTTTCTAGTTTGGTTTTAATCGAGGGTAGTGTATTGGGACAGGAACGAAATCCGGCAACACTCTACGATTCACGTATCGTTAAAATGCCTTTAGAATCGTTGTATCAACGATTTTCCCATATACCATTCCATTGTTATTATCCATTATTGCATACAACATCGAAGATTATAACAACAGCAAATCCACCAATTTTGCCTTATGATACAACAAAATTACCGTTAATAATACGTGAACGTGATCCCGAATATCAATTCCATCGTATCATCCTGTTTCGACGTTTATTACACGTAAATATTGATTTTCTATTTTGCATCTATAATAGCGCTGTTAATACAAAAAGAGTGTTTTAATACGTATTAACGCGCTCTTTTAGATTGCTTTGATATGGATATTGTTTCACTGGCACTGTTTATTTGAATTTTCCCGCTTTGAAATGTTACTAAATTCACTCACCCAATGAGAGATTCACGAAAATATGACGGAATAAAAGTCGCTAACTTTTACCAATTTAATTCTTAATCTAGTAACTTTATCTATAGTTCGTTGGTATTGTAATTTAATTATTACGTGACCATAAGTATAGTAAATTTAGTGATCTAGTAATAATTTTAATAAACGACAGATATGCCGACTTTTTGAAAAATAGCAGAAAGCGGGAAAATTCAAATAAACAATAGTAAAACCGGATATTACACGAGAAGAATCAATAAAATACAATAAAAGTAAAAAAAAAATTCAGCCAAGAAAGTTTTCTAAAACACAATTCGTTAAAAATCAGAAAAAGAATGCTCAAGAATATAAAATTTAAAATTATATTTTTGATCTATAAACAAACGAGCATCGTTTAGTTTGCCAGTGACACCAACGTAAGGATACAAATTTTGCTATACGTTTCTATATAAGAATTACTAGTCCTTGAACTGTAAGGTTGGCAATTAATTCAAAATTTTATACTAAATGATTTATTATAGCAGCAAAACAACAATTAAGATAAAATTTGAATTGCTAGTTGTTTTGGAAAAGTAGCGCAAGAGGGTGCTAAATAGAAAATATCCATAATTCAATTTTTTGTGGTGAAATTTGAAAAATTGTAGGGTTATCCCTTTACACGTGATATGATAGTGAAAGAAGCAACAAACGATATTCCGCCGCTATTAAGAGGCGAAATTTGGATGGCTCTATTGAACATCAGACACAATTATCAAAAAGACTACTTACATATTGATAAGGAAACACCGACAATAACCGATCGACAGATTGAAGTCGATATACCGCGTTGTCATCAATACAACGAATTCTTATCATCAATGGATGGCCATAAGAAATTGAAGCGGATTTTAAAAGCTTGGGTTTATCAAAATTCACAATACGTCTATTGGCAAGGTTTAGATTCTTTAACAGCACCATTTTTATATTTGAATTTCAACGATGAAGCTAAAGCTTTCGCTTGTTTATCGGCATTTATACCGAAATATCTCCATAAATTCTTCCTAAAAGATAATTCGATGGTAATACAGGAATATCTAGCGAAATTTTCACAATTGATTGCGTTTCACGATCCGATATTAGCCAATCATCTATACGATATCAATTTCTATCCGGAATTATTCGCTATACCATGGTTTCTAACGGCATTTTCACGTTAGTATCGGAAAATTGGAAAATAATTAGATTAATTATTAAAAATTCTAGATGTTTTCCCACTATATAAAATAATGCACCTTTGGGATAAACTATTGTTGGGAGATTCCTCATTTCCGTTACATATCGGCCTATCTGTTTTGACACAATTGCGAGATCGTCTTCTACAATCCGGTTTCAATGAGTGTATTTTATTGTTTTCCGACCTGCCGGAAGTTGATATCGAAAAATGTGTGGAATTTTCAATGAACACGTTTAAAACAACGCCGAAAAGTATAACACATCGCCAACACCAGAATCCGATCCATCATCAAACGACCGAATTTGTAAGCGATTCTTGAGTTGTTAAAACTTAAATTCTCGTCCATTTCTAGGATATAAGCGACGTCGGTTTGAAGGAGTTGAATAAGGAACGTTGTCCGAGAATTAGTGCACGGGATTTTATCGATTTAATCCGTAATCAACCGGATAAGATCCAAACAATCGATGTCCGAAATCGACTACAATTCAATCGATCTAGAGTTAAAAATAGTATCAATATACCGTTTTCTAGTGTTTCATTCAATGAAGCTAAATTGGAGAATATCGGACATCATTATGAAACTTTACAACAATCTAGGGAGAAAATTGTTGCAATTGTTGGTAGTGAAGAAACTGATTTAGAACTGGTAATTATTAATTTTTAATTCATTTCATTTATTGAATAATTTATTACAGTTTCCTGAATTTCTACTAAAATGTGGTGTAGATAAAATCTGCGTTTTACATGGTGGTTTTAACATTTTACAAACCGCAACACCAACAGTTTTAATAACGCAAAATCAACTTTAATTTTAATAATAATATTTATAGAATTTATCTATACATATAATAGTGAATCACTCTGTATACCTATGTACATCTATAGGATGTTTCTTGATATATCTCTTCGCAGTAGCCTATAACTTTGTTCATAAAGTCATAGACTACTGCGAGGAGAAATACCGTGAAACACTCCGTATAGCCAACTATAGAGCGAAATAGTACATATTCTACATATATGAAATTAAAAAATAAGATAAATGGGGTTAATTATTATTGGTTGTTTTGAAGGATTTTCCCACCAGTGAATCTTTTCAATGGAAAATTTGAATGTCATGACACTCATGACCTAGATGAAATTATTGAAACTAATTTAATAATTATCTTATGCAATTTATTTATTCATCTACAGGGCGTACAATCATGGCGTTTCATTTAACACTTGGCATTGATTTCTCTATCTAGTATCGAAACTTGATTCATACTTGACTAAATCTGACATTTAGCAGGTATTTTCAAAGTGCCTGAAAAGCTAGGACAATGTCAAGAAATTCTAACGGTACAACTGTTGTAGATACTGTATTTGTTGCATATACAGGATATACATTATTTAACCTCGTAGTAGTCTAACTTCTTATTTCAACTGAATAATCTGCATTACCGACATCTTCTTGTCGGTATTGGAGATTACATTGTTGAAATAGGAAGCCGACCTACGCTCATAAAATCATAGGCTACTGCGAGCTTGAATAGCGTTGTACACTCTGTATTGTATGATTAAAAAAAAAACATATACCATGTGTGCCACGCTATTCCTCTTCTCAGTAACCTATGACTTTGTGAACGTAGGGCAGCTTCTTAATTCAGCTTAGTAATCTGCATTACCGACAATCTGTTCAAAAAGAGGATGTCGGTAATGCAGATTATTTAGTCGAAACTAGAAACCGACATATGTTCGTAAAATCATAGGCTACTGCGAAGAGGAATAATGTGGCACACAAGGTACAAGTATAAAAGATTGTCGATACTTATTCATGTGCGCTTAGCAACAGGGGATTTTATTGTTAACTGTGCAATGATTCGCTGGTTCATTCGTTTAAATATAAAATAAATTTTATATTAATCGTAACAATTAAATTCTTTATTTAAATAATAAAAGAATACAACAGTATTTTGGAATTATTATCCGTATTTGGAAGACCATAATCGTAAATCACCTGTATACGTAGTGTACAACGGTATGGCAGTTGGCCATGCTTTGATATTCCCAATGAACTGAATAGTGTACTAGAAATCTGATAAAACGATTCTATAACGTTGTAATGGTGTTCGACATTTGATAAATATATCAATAACCTGTACATATGTATATGTGATTTAAAAAAAAATATATTTAAGAGCGAATTATGATTGGTTGTTTTGAAAGATTCCCACCATTAATTTCTTCAATGATTGGTAGATTTGAACGTCATGACTTGCTAGATGAAAGTGATGATGATAACCCCTCTTCTGTTGTTTCCACATAGTTCGAGCACGACGACTAGATTCAGGTCGCTTTACTGATAAACTTGACCCCTCTTTTACCCGAATATTTTTTTGTGCTTGTGGATAAGAAAATCGAAAACAATGTCAGAACCGCAGTCGAAGAAGAGCAAAATGTCAACAAATTCTCTAGAACAATTGAAATCATTAACAACAGTTGTCGCCGATACCGGTGATTTTGAAGGTGCGTAATCTACGCGAAGGTGACCTTAATTAATCGCTTATTTGTAGCAATGAAAAATTACCAACCAACGGATGCAACAACGAATCCCTCTTTAATCTTAGCCGCTTCGAATCTGCCCCAATATAAGAGTTTGGTGCAAAAAGCGGTACAATATGGTAATAAAGTCGGTCAAAATATCGATGAAAAAATCGAAAATGCCATGGATCTACTTTCTGTATTATTCGGTATTGAAATATTGAAAATTATACCGGGTCGTGTATCGACAGAAGTTGATGCTCGATTATCGTTCGATAAAGAAAAAAGTATAGCAAAAGCACAAAAATTGATACAATTATACAGCGAGAACGGTATAAAAAAGGATCGAGTTTTGATTAAATTGGCATCAACATGGGAGGGTATCCAGGCGGCGAAAGAATTGGAACAAAAACACGGAATTCATTGTAATTTAACGTTGTTGTTCAATTTTGCACAAGCTGTTGCCTGTGCTGAAGCCGGTGTCACGTTAATTTCCCCATTTGTTGGACGTATCCTTGATTGGTATGTCGCCAATACTGATAAAAAATCGTACAGTGGTGAAGAAGATCCTGGCGTTTTATCGGTAACGAAAATTTACAATTATTACAAGAAATTCGGTTATAAAACTGTAGTAATGGGGGCATCTTTCCGTAATATCGGTAACACTAAGTAATTCAAATTAAATATTTTTTTCATTGTCAATCATTGTAGAGGAGATTAAAGCTTTAGCTGGTTGTGATTTTCTAACAATAAGTCCGAAATTGTTGGGCGAATTGGAAGCTTCCAATGATCCAGTAGGGAAGAAATTATGTAAAGATACAGCATCGAAGATGGAAATTGAAAAACTGGAAATCAACGAAGCCAAATTCCGTTGGTTATTAAATGAAGATAAAATGGCAACTGATAAACTGTCAGATGGTATACGAAATTTTGCTGCCGATACAGTTAAACTGGAGAACACAATTAAAGCAATGTTGAAAACAACCAAAAAATAAATTTTTATGGAATATCGAGGAAACTTCTATTGATGCAATTGGGGATTTTGAATTGCCCGCCATTCAAGAAGTCGGTTGGTACACCTGCTGAATTGACAGCAACAATTGCGCATTTAAAATTTTATGAAAAAAATTGTGTACTGGTAAAACAATAAGTGGGTGTAATTCAAAAATTTCAATTTGGTCAATAGAAATATTTTAAAATCATTGAGCCTGTAAATTCTTGGAAAATTTGGGATAATAAATCATTTTTAAAACTGCAATTGTCTTTAAACCGCTTAATTTTATTATTTTCGAAATTAACCATTTTTGGCGCCATTTTCTATAAGTTTAAAATCCGGGTTCAATTTAGAAAATAAAACGCCTAAATTATAAAAAGTAGAAATTGAAATGAATTTCTAATATTGCAACAAATCACAAATCATATTAAAAATAAGGTAAAATGACAAAATACATTTACAAATCACAACATTACATCTCAAAGAGCATTTTCAAATCTTGCAATGACAATTTGTTCGTCACAGCATTCTTGGAGCCTTGCAAAATATTTGAAGCGATCTCTAATTTGCGTTCTTGTAACCTCTTAATTCGCTCTTCAATACTATTTTCAACCATCAACCTAACAAAATAACAATTTATAATTTGTAATAAATAATAATTAAAAATTTACTTATAAATGAATACTGGTTTCTTCTGGCCGACCCTATAGATTCGATCTTGCGCTTGAATCTCCATTTGGGGATTCCAGTGTAAATCCATCAAAAATATATGATTACCACCAATCAAATTTAAACCCACACCCCCGGCTGTCAATGATAACAACATAATCTTAACTGGGTGTTTTGGATTGTTGAAATTATCAATCATCGGTTGTCGTTTACTGACTGGAATTCGCCCGTCTAATTGAACGAATTTAATGTTTTGATCGGTTAAATGTCCACCGATTAATGTCAATAATGTCGACCATGACGAGACAATTATCATTTTCTCATCTGTTTCTAATAAATGCTCCAGTTTATTAAATAATGTTTTTAATTTACTACTTTGAAACTCCTTGGAAAATATCGGATTGGAGGCATTGAAAAAGCCGTGAGATGCTTCTTTTAACGAAACACTAGCACCGGGTTGATCATCATGAATGTCATCTTCGTTTAAATCTAATTTATTTAACTGTTCGAGAAGATTTAATTCTTCAGTTTCTTCATCCGAATTAACGTCACCTAGATCTTCATCTCCACTCAACATCTTTTAAAATTAAAAATTACCAAATTATACAAAAATAATAATCGAAACTTACTTGCGAGATTAGGAATGGATGAGCACAGATTTGTCGTAATCTCAACAATAATACTAAAATTTCATGTTGTTTGATTTCCTTACGTTTATGAAATTTCAACAATTTCTCCCGCATTTTTAAATATTCGTGATTCGGATTTGGTTGTGACAAAGATGGATTTTCATTCAATAAAAGTTCATTATTCTTCTCAGCACGTTGGTGTAGAAATTCGGCAAACAGAGTTCTCGAAAACAACAAAATCTTCTGATAGACTTGTTTTTCGTTAGGTTGTAAAGTGACTTGAATTAACTCCCATTTGCGTTCC
>JACDRP010001203.1:0-11811 GCA_013841185.1 Hycleus phaleratus | reverse complement strand
TTTAAATTCTAGAACGTTTATTGAGATCTTCTAAGTCGAATCTAGTTTCGTTTACCTAATTCTAGAGGGGCCATTGACTTTCGGCCTTACAGTTAACAGAAAATAGACCAACAAAAAAGCCCGTTAAAGGGCCCTTATAAAAGCGGTCAAATCTAATGGAAAACTAGTCAGATTAAGCCGGATTCTTCGAAAATACAGCCTCTATTTAAACATGTTGAAGGTGTGAATTTTTATTTTACAAAAATAGTTTTAATTGTGTTAAACGTGCCAATTTTTCAGGTATTTACAATTATTTTGCTATTCGTATTGGCGAAGAGTTTCCTATTACCAACACAAAGTCTATCGTCAGTTTTTGTAATGTATCCTGAAATATCTGAAAGAAACCCCCAACAATTAGAATTGTTACAACAGGCCCAAACGCATGGTAGTTACCATCCAGGCGCGCATCCGTACGGGAATAGGGGACCCGGCTGGAAACCAACCGGAAATCATCAATATGGTCCCGGTTGGCGTGTTAGTACATCGAATAGTGGTCGTTATGGTGGTAATTTCGGGGGGAATACCGGCAGTTACGGTTGGAAGCACGGTTAATGTGAAGACGATGAGAAAAAAATTAGACGTCATTTATAATAATTTTGTAAACGATTAATTGGACTCACTTTAGGAAATAACCGCTGGAATTTCCAATATTCAAGGATATAATTTTGCTTTTATTATTGTATATTTATTCAATTATAATTGCAATTACGATAAATAAATATTGACAGGATTTTACATTATTGTAGATGAAGTCATAGCGTTTTTTCTTTCAATTTTATCGATTGATTAAGAAAAAATCGGCAAGGTGAAAGTAATTATCAGGGACTTAATTCCTAATATTTCTAATTTTTTATGCTTATTTCAAATAAATCGACTGATTATTATTAATACTAGTTAATTACGTGTTATATTGATTTATTAGGAATAGAAGATCAACGAATTATTCCATTAAAATCGCAAATTTAAAATAAAGTCGCAATTTCCTACCAAAAATAATCTATAAACAATAATGAATTAATTAATTCGCGGTTTATTATGGATTCAACACGTGTATTTTCGATAAAAATGAACAAATTTATTTTTTCTCCAAGGTCGAGTAGCGAGCGATCGAAATTCGCTATGCTTTGATTACCCGAAATAATCTGAACGATTCGAAAGTAAAATCAATTGAATTAAAATCAAAAGAAAGAAGCTCAAATTTTCATAATTGTGCGCCTCAATTTTGAGCTTAGTTTCGGATTCGAGCCTTGGACTAAATTTTGGCAATCATATTTCGGACGACTCGTTATTTCGATCGTGTTTCTATCAAATACAGATGGTAGAGAAGGTAATTTCCATTTTTTTTTTGTTGATATGAGTTCATTGTGTGCTCTTCTAAAATAGACGCTGTTTTTTTCTCACCATTATGATTGATAGACAATAGAAAAAAAGCTTCATATAAAAGTTTGTTGTTATTTTATATCAAAATGACATCATCGATTTCAGGTATTTTCTACTTGAGCAGCTTTTAAGTGTTATTTAAAGCAGTAAATATACAAGATAGTCCATTTAGAATAGCCCCAATATTATCTCTCTTGATTATTACGAATGATAAGAATATGATTCATGGTCCAAAAATGTGTTAGGGTTAATTTAGATCGATAAAAAGTAGAAATTTATAGTTTTATTGGTGAGAAAATTGCGTTATTTGAGTGCAACTTAAATGGGTCGACCTTTTTAACCAAAGGTGTGAAAGAATTCTTGCTAATAATAATTAATAGAATTGATAATGAACTCAAATTTAATTGAATTTTACCATCACTTTAAGGATTTTTTGCATTGAAATCGCACCATATAAAAAGCGAATTCATTGTGCACAAATCATTGCAGAACAAGTGCTATCACAGCAATGGCTTCAACCATCAAAATCCTACAGGTATAATTTTCAAAACTAACAAAATTTCCCAAATTACCACTAAGGAAACCGAATTTTCCAGACAATTTTCGTAGCGCTAACGATAATCGTACTAGTTAGCGCTCTACCAGCCGCGTACGGCCCCGGTGGCGGTGGTGGTGGTGGCGGTTTCGGCGGCGGCGGTGGATTCGGTAAAGGCGGCGGCGGCGGAATTGGCGGAGGTGGAGGATTTGGTAAAGGCGGCGGTGGCGGATTTGGTGGAGGCGGTGGATTCGGTAAAGGAGGCGGTGGTGGTTTTGGTGGCGGCGGTGGATTTGGTGGCGGTGGCGGTCATGGCAAATACGGACGTTAAAGAAACTATAAAAAATTCGAATTTTTCTTTGGATCATCTGTTTACTAAATTGAATATAGAAATATGAAATTAAGTGTCTTATTATTAATTGTAGCCTTGACATTTGCCTTAAGTTATTTTTTTAAATTGGTTCTACCTTTAAAGCGCAATTAAATTGAGGTGATTGTATGGGGAAAAGAACAAAACAAAGAGTTAGTAGCCGTTTTCAATGTCAAAAATCATACAAATCATGCTAATAATGATGATGAATGGTGATCATATTAATAATAATATGAATGGTGTCTATTACCGCCGTAATAACCATGATTCCTGGTATATCCTAAATAACCACCATAGCCATAATTGCCATAACGGCCATAGCCTCCATAACGGCCATAACCATAACCGCCCCCATATCCATACCCGTTATAATAATTCACAGCGCTACCCATTGTTATTGTGACAACAGCACAAATAACGATAAATAACTAAAAATTAAATTAAATAATTAAACTATTGTGAATTAAATTGGAAATAATTGTGTAATTTTACCTTAATAAACATGTTTAGATTTTAATTGTCACTCTATTCAAGTGGTGTGTCTTTTATTTAAAATAGAAGAAAACTAGAGCTGCTACTTTATATAGTAGCGCTCATGGTTTTCTTAAAATTGATAAGTATCGAAAATCAATTAGAATTTCGTGAAATTCTTAATGAGTGGAAAAAGACAAATAATTAACGTTTATATTAATTGGAAATAAATACGATGCAAATAGAATGGATCAGTGTCGTACTTTCGTAGCCCAGAAGTAGCGTTTTGTGTGGAGAAATTCGCAAGATCAGCTTGGAAATCGATCAAAATCGGCTCAGTTCTTCCTTTTGAGGATACTGTGACGGAATGTTCGTCAACAGGCGCGAATCTAGCTCGAAAATTGATTAAAAGTGGCGGTATCGTTTCCTAAAATTCGCCAAATTGCTAATTTAGAAGAAGAATCTAAAATTTTGACAATTTTGTAGTTTTATCAGTCAAATTGAAGCGTATTTCTTGTTGCGCCTCTGAAATTTCTACCGAAATACGTTAGCAATATAAAAAGTGTCTTAATAACTAAAAACCAGACTTGTTAGACAATAGACCCGATTTAGAAACGTCTGTTAATAATTAACACTGAACTCTTCAAGGTTTCCTGTGCGCGTTTGAGAATTTCACACAATTTCGAATCGTTTTCCATAATTGTATATGATTTGTAGTAAAGGCAAAAAAATAATCTCAATTCTCGACTTTATTGTTATTTCAATAAATATTCATCACTATTATCATTTGAATAATTAACACAACGGGAACAGTAAATTAAGCGGTTTAATAGCGCCGAAAACCGCCAAATCCGGCGCCGATTATGAAACCGCCCCCAGCGAAACCGCCGTGGTAGGGGGCGTAATACGGGGGGTAAAACGGCGGCGGCGGTGGCGGGTACCATGGCCGTCTAAAACCGTAGCCCCAATGCCCCCAATGAGGCTTGGGTACCGGACTGCACACCACTAGACCGAAATAAATAAATACCAATAGAACCTGGAAGAATTAATTAACCAACTGTACAATTAAATTAAAATTGCCTTACTTTAATCATGGTTGGGGGGCTTGATTTTATCCCGCAGACATCGATTGATTTTCTAACACAAATTCTAAGCTAGATTTCTTTATATATCCCGACCAAGGCTGATGAAATTTGAGTATATTCGGCCGAAATGTACAGGGAAATTTCTTGTTTATCATTCCAATTAACACGCTAATGATTAAATTAACAAATATTGCATCAAATCATTGATTTAAATCGGAAACAACAACCGGACAGCTTTTACGAGTTCTTCAATCGTAGGAAAATGAATGCGAAAAATTTTCAGTTTGCGGTTGAAAAACTCGATTTAGATCGATCGTTAAATCAGATTGTGGCAATATTGACAATAGATTCATAAAATTGTCGTTAATTTACGTGAATTATGGTAGAAATTTCGCAAATTTGGAAAATCCTGGTTAGAACATTGGGGATTTTTTACTTTATTATAACAACAAAGAATTAATCACCACGTGTAATGTGAACGGAATTATAATTTTGCAAATTTCTGCAAATAATTACTGTTTTCGTAATGAATCTCGTCATCTCTATAATCACAATAGACAAAGCTATGCCCATCATATCCTTGGCCTTCCTATTTCGCTTACGATACAAATTATTTTTGAATTGAAACTAGAAAAAAAGCTAACTCGACTATATAAAGCAAAATAATTTGTGCAAATTTCAGTATTGTTTACTCAACTATTACGATTACTACAATTCAAACAACTACAATGAAACTATTTGTAAGTAAATCGACTATTAATTAATTAATTAATTAGTTAATCAACGAATCAATTGATTGATTAATTACGCGATTTTAATTACTAAATTCCAGGTATTTATCGTCTGTTTGGCAGCTTTAATAGCTTTGATCAAAGCTGTTCCAGTTGCTAATCCGGGTTATTATCCCAAAACTTATGTGGTCTACAGTCGCGGACACGGTGGTGGCGGCTGGAATAAGGGCTACGGTGGTGGATATGGCGGTGGTTACGGTGGCGGTTATGGAACCGGCTACGGTAAAGGATACGGTGGTGGTTATGGTGGCGGTTACGGAACCGGCTACGGTAAAGGATCCGGTGGTGGTTACGGAACCGGCTACGGTAAAGGATACGGTGGCGGCTATGGCGGTGGTTTTGGTGGCGGATTCGGTGGCGGTTATGGTAGTGGATATGGCGGCGGTTATGGGGTGGGTTATGGCGGTGGATATGGCGGCGGTTATGGAAAATAATCGCATTACTTATAGTAGTTTATTTTTCTATTAAAAAATTGTACAAATATTTATAATAAAGCATTATTTATAAGTGCATTGGTTAGTTTTTCTAGAAATTGCGTTTTCTCTGGAATAATTTATCGTAATAATTGTTGTAATCGGTGAAGAATATTGGCGGTTTTGGATAAACTACCGGTGGAATTTTTCTATCGCCCACATATCGTGGCAGATTATTTTTATAATTTTCATAATTTACAGGCCAATAGAATTGTTGTGGTTCAAAATATTCATCTTGTTCTTTAGTTTCGATTTTGATTTTTTCTACGTTCTTTTCAACCGGTTTTTCGATGCCAGGCCCCAATTCTGCATTAAATCCAATTCAAAATCAAAATAACTTTAAAAAACAACAATAGCGACTTACCTAATCCATTTTTGAATGTCGATGAGCACGATTCTAAAGTTATTAGAAATAAGACCAAAGCGATTTTCGAAAACATCTTGCGAATTGTTTCTACTGCAGAATAGCGGATTTTGTGTGTATTTATAAGTCTAGACCCTACCATTTTATACGAATTTCGCCCTTCAGATAAGCCCTATCAGTTGCTATTGTTTAAATATCGATCAAGCTGAAAATTTATTAACTATTCCATATTAATGAAGGTTTCAACAATAACAAAAATGAATCAACAAAGAAATTTAGTGATTTACATAAAAATCAACAAATTTGTTTTCGCTTTGTTTATGAAAATCTCAACAAATTAAAATGAACGAAAATCGGAATTAATTCAACAAATCGGGTTTTTTAATCGGGGATTTCTACGAATTTCGTCATCCTCAACACCATAATGACCATCAAGTTGATGACTTCAAATTTGAAGATGAAATTAGCCTTCGGCCTTCATTTTTTACCCAACATATTTGCAAATGGAAACTATAAAAGAAGCACTTCATCCTGGGAATTTCGCAGTACTCGTTTTAGAATCGAAATTACTCACATCTCTAAACAGAATGAAACGATTTATCGTAAGAATCGAATCGAATTTCTATAAATTTATCAAATTTACCGCAAAATTTCAGTTATTAGCCGCAATTTTGGTATCTCTGGGATTAATCAATGCCGTTCCGGTAGCAGTGCCAGATCCGGCTCCTTATTATTATCCCCGTTATGGCGGCGGCCATAGGCGCTATGGCGGCGGTTATGGCGGCGGATTCGGTGGTGGATATGGCGGCGGTTACGGTGGCGGATTCGGCGGTGGATTCGGTGGCGGATATGGTGGCGGATACGGCGGCGGGTTCGGCGGCGGTTACGGCCGCGGTTGGGGGAAATAAATGGAATTTTTGATAACAAGACAATAAAATTTTTAATACGAGTGATAGTGTTTTATTTTATTTTGAACAAGTTCAAAAAGAATTCGATTACGGATGCTGGCGCGTCAAGTTTTAAAGAACGTTCTTCCACTTTGTGTATATCGACAAATATTCGTGTTGAAAGTTGAACGAACTGAAAAACTGGTTAACTCACTCCGGTATTTTTCAAATTGAAGCCTATCTAAATCCTCATCTTCAATAATTGTTCCCGTTTAACAACATCACGACTTATATTACAAAATCAAAACGAAATCTTCTACACGAATCGAATTTATAACGCCAGAACAAATTGTAGTTTATTCTAATTTCAACGTTAATAAAACGGAATGGAAATCGATTTACAGCTCGCGATTTGTATAGAATACAACTGAAGACTTTTGTTCCAAATACCTCCATAAAAATAATGAATTTGCCTTTTTTTCCAACATCATTTCAGGCGAAAAACCTATAAAAGCCTTAAACTCGCTGCTAATTTACAGTTTCAGCACAACTATCAAAGACGTTTAATTAATTTTAATCCACAACAACAATGAAAATCTTAATTGTAAGTCTATTATTTTAATTTTATAATTCAAACAATCAAAATCGATAAATTCCAGGTATTGTCAATATTTCTGTTAATAGTAGCGAGTTTTATAAGTTTCATTGAAGCCGATCCGGGCCACCGTAAATACTACAGTGGCGGCCACCCCAGACCGAACTACAATTACAACCGATATGGTGGCTCCAAATACGGTAACGGTGGCCGAAGGGGCGGCCACAAATGGGGCAAATAATCATATTTATTGTTTAAATCTAAATTAATCGCTTGTATAATGAATTATTTATTGATGCATTTTCTAATACTACACATTAAAGTGAATGTTAATAATTAAAATCGTTTAATTCCTTTGTTGTTTTGCCCGATCATTTCCGCCTTTATTGTTAAGATTGGGATCACCGTGATGGTCGTCATTATCGGCTTGATTTGAATTGAAAGCGAATAAATCCCGTAGAAATCCACATTCGTTCAAACGACTCAATGGAATGTATTGTTCTTCATCGTTAAAATAATCTTCTGGTTGTTCTGTTGTCGATTTGGCATTGTTGTTCGATTCGTTATTATTACGTTTGGAATTTTCAGCCGGTAGGGCCGCAATTATCGCCACCAACAAAGCGAACAATAACTAAAATTGAATAAAATTGAATAAAATCGAAAATATAAATCGCTAACTTACGGTAAATCGGATCATTGTAGATTTTTTGATGATTTTTGGGTACTTGTTGGGATATTTTTGGTTTGATTAGACGCAAAACTGTGTATTTTATATGTCGGTTCCATTGTGGTGATTTTGCAAAATTTACGGTTTTTCTAATTAATTAATTCAATCATACATTGGCGATCTAGAAAAATCGTTATTGAGAAAATGCAGCGGCCTAGAAACCGGAATTAATCCAATTAGTTATTTTCAATCATTGTGTCGATGTAGTAGCAAAAAATAGGAACAGGGACGTATCGAGAGCTCAAAAAATCGATGATCTAGAATAAATACACCCAAATTAATCTAGACTGTTTAATTTCTATAATAAATTAGATAAATCCAAAGAAAGCTAATAATTTAGGATTAATAGCCGAGAACTTGGTGATAAAGTTGATTTAAAACGGAATTTTCCCTTCGATAATTTAATAATAGAATTCACTAGAACTCGATAATTAGTCATTGAAACGCCTCAAAATCTGAACCTGTTGATTTGTTAACATTTAGATTAATAATACGTAAATTATTCTTACGAATAAATAAGTTTGAAACTCAACAACAATAATGAAGCCGGCAACTTTTTATACTTTAAATAAAAAATAGTTCTTTATCGCTATAAATTTAACTCTTTTTACTTATTGTTATTGAATAAAATTATGGAATTATATAGAAATAACATTGTAAGAAGAAAAATCAAAAAGTAGTTAGTTTTATTTTAAAAAAATCACAAAATATTGTGGATAGGTAATTCAAAATTTATTTTTTACTTCTAAATTAATTAAACTCTATTTAAATTGATTACTTGCCAATTATCGCAATTCGATATCTTTTTTTTATTAAAAGAAAATAGAATTGTTTGGGTTTTATTTTAATTAACACCAATAGAGAATGTGCGATTTTTAAAATTTTATTCCGGCGCATCCACCATTTTTACTCAATTACTTTCTAAAATTGAATTCTCTCTTCAGTTTTTGACAATTTTACGGGAAAATAACAAGCCGATTGGGAATTTTTTTGGAGATTTGGAAAGCGCTTTCGATTTTCTATAAACTGTGTAAAAATTATTCCTAAATTTATAAAATTTTCTAAATTATCGGCGAAAATATCGAGAAATGTGCAAAAATCATGCTCCAATATTTTCGTTGATAAATTCAAATTGAAATAAAATTTTCCAAAATAAGAAAACTCTCTAATGCTGCTTGAAATGCTCTTTGTAATCCTGCCTGATTCATTGCAATATTTACGAAAATAAGCAAGTTATCGATTATTAAAATATTGACCTTGTTTGGACACTAAATCGAAAAGATGCTCAACTTTTTGCCGATTTCCTGGAAAACTAGCAAACCGATTGGGGAATTTCTTGAATATTTAGAAAGCACTTACCATTTTCTACAAACTCTGCCAGAATCATTGAAAGATAAACAAAATTGCTTAAGTTATGAGGAAAATTATAAAAATATGCGTAAAAATTTTCCTCTATAACAAAATTGAATCGAAATTTTTTAAAACAAGAAAACCCCTTAGATCCCCCCTGAAACGCTCCTAAATCTATTTTAAATTTGGCGATATTTCCAAAAACAAGCGATACCAAAAATTGGTTATCTTTCATATTAAAATTTAAATTAAAGAGCAATAACGTGGGCCTCCTAATTGTTGGCCCTCGCCTATCCGGCCGGGCCTGTACTCTTCACACTTGCACGATTAATTATTGATTGATTCATTAGCTAAGGCTGGGAATTAGCGATATTCTAGAATTTCGACTAAAAATCAAGAATTTAGCCAGGAAATTGAGCGAAAACGTCTTCAATCCTATATTTGAAGTCGTAAATCTCGTTCGAAAAACGACTTAAATTATCTACTATTAATATTATTATCGTCGTCATTTGTAGGTCACTAACGGCAAAATATTTACGTATTCTTCAATTTACATCACTCTGTAATTTGTTTGGAATTAGAACATCAGGATTGATAAGGCTGATAATGTGTTAAAATCTACAAGAAATTAGAAATTAAGTCTAATAATTCCTGTTAATTCTGCTTAGAGTTGAAAAATATTCAAAACACATATTTTAAGGGATGATTCAAGGTTTGTTGTAAAATTCGAGGTCCCTACGGTTCAAGTGACATTGTCATTGAATAAAATAATCGCATTTTTTTGGATTGAAATTAATTTCGTTAAAATGATTAAATATGAAAATTTAAACACAATGTTTTTTTCCCTCCTACAAATAATAGAACTGGTAAATATTTATATTTTGTCTTATATTTTTAATAATAATAATAATTAAGTGTGTTGATTACGATAACATTTTAATGTTTTTAGATATTTTTCAGAACTCTCGACATAACTTTCTATTTAATAACAGATAATAGAATCCAATCAATCTTATATACGATTATGGTCGTTATTATAGAAATTACAGTCTGTTTAATATTCGGCTTATGTTCAATTATGGTTTCGATGATCGTACAAATTACCGACAATAATAACAATAATACGAACAAAAATAAACAAAATATTGGTAATGCTAAATCCGTCGAAAAATCAAACCGATTCTTCTAACAATCTTGTAATTAATTACTTAATAAATTCGTAATTAGAATTAATAACGTCGTCTATGTCTGAAAAAAATCGGAACAAATCCACCACCACCGAAACCAATAAAGCCACGGCCGCCGAAACCGCGACCGTGACCACCGCCGAAACCATGGCCGTGTCCGCCGCCGAAACCGTGACCACCATGGCCGCCGCCGCCTCCCCCATGGCCACCGCCGCCTCCACCATGACCACTGACAGCTAATTGCACCATCATCAAGATTGATAACACAATTAACTTTAATTGTAAATTAGTAAATGTTGAAAATAAGGGTGGAATCTTACCAGAATTTGGCGATTTCCCAACATTTCTACACTAATTGGAAGTTTTCAACGGTTTACAAGCAGACTAATAATGGAAAATCCATATTGTTGGCATAATTGACTAATTCAATTTATTGTTAATTAATCTGTTTATTTGCTCTAACTAATTGTTTGGTTTAACAATAGTTTGCTAATTATCTATTTTTGTAATATTCTATAGCCCCACCTGCATTCTCATCTTAATAATCACGCCATTAAAACGAACTTGTAGAAATTTCTACGAATTATCGAATTTCTTCGTATTTAATGTCAAATTGATAATTAGTTAACGATAATTATAGTTTTTATTATTGTGAATATTAGGGTCAAATGCACAAATTTACATAGAATTTATTAATTTAGCAGATTTGATTCTTAGTACTCGATTTTTGATAAGCAGGGTCGGCCTGATGCATCGATGAAGCTCCAAATTATAACAAAAATACTGATAAGAAATCACAGAAAATGCCACCAAATCAGCTTTAGTCAATAGTCTAGTTTTAAGACTTTATTACCAAATTTTAGTCATGGAAAGGAACCAAACTAGACTCCTTATTTTCAGAATTAATATTCATTTGTTGATTTAAAGGTTGTAGGAGAAAATTTTACGTACTAGAAATGTTACGGAACTGTCAAAATAAAAGCCGAATCGGAAATAGATTTTATAAAATTTATTTTAACGGAAACAAAACAGAAACAGAAATAAAAACGGAATCAGCAACAGAAACGGAAAAATTAGTAAAACTATTAACTTTTCATTAATTTTCCGGAAAACTAACTGATAAATTTTTGAGAAATTTGGAGGGCTTTGCATTTGCTCTATCTATGTTGTGATAAAATCATGGAAAATCGATATTTGCTAAGTTATAGGAGAAATTTGTTGAGAAAACGTGCTCTAAGATTTTCTCAGAGATAACTCAAATAACTCAGATAACCCAAACTTCAATGGAAAATTTTCAAAACAGAATAGCGTAGATACTCCTCATTAGAAAATTTCCGCAAGGTTTCGGCTTCTGCGTCTATTTCTGCGCCTTTTCAAACGGATAATAGGAGAAATACGAATTTAATAAACTCCTGAAGGTCTAAAGTACATTTTTTTCGATTCAATGTCCACAAATTTAATCAGCGATACCTCCCTTGTTTGACGATATATTTTAACGACTCAAACGCCATTAGAAACAGCATTTGAAGGAGCACCAAGACGTATTTCGTGTTCAAA
>JACDRP010001202.1:0-11820 GCA_013841185.1 Hycleus phaleratus | reverse complement strand
CATAAGAACTGGGAACATTAACGTGAAAAACGCGGTATATCATCGGCTGAGTTACTTACACGGAAACATTCCCAGGTGCCCCCCTCCGATTTTAATAAAATTTTGATATGTTATTCTTCATCGAATTCTAAGAGATATATATATCTAGGAGGTGAAATCGCCACTCAAAGTTTAGACTCAAACGGGGTACTTTTTAAGTTTCGCATACTTGCAGTTAAAATATTTAAACGGGACAAATGGCATTATTCCCAGGGTGAAAAATAATGTAGAAGTCCATTATTTACATATAGAAATGTTAATTAGGGTAGAAGTTATAAGTGTGGAAAGTAAGAAAATTGCTATAAGTCAAAAACTATTTATCGGATTTTGAGGAAATTAATGTCATTCGAAAGAAGACGAAAAAGTAGGAGAAACCTGTTTTTGGATTTTTTGACTGTAGCATTTAGAAAATCGTACTGGATTTTCTAAAAATTCCGAAAAACAAATTTTTTCACCAAAAAAGGAGTGTTCTTAGAACTGAAATTACTCATTTTATAATCAACAGAATGCAATAAAACATAAATAGATGGATAAGGGAAATGTAAAGCTACAATTTTAACCTATACACGTTTTAATTTTCTTTTTAATTTTTCGTAAAACAACGTTCAAAGAAGCGTATTTTTTTCGAGATTTTATACCTAAATAACACAGTAGGCGATATATTGTAATTTCTGTAAAGCTAAAAAAAGGAATTGATTGTCCCTCAATAAGTCTCTCGAGCAATACCCTCAATCAAATACTAGAAAATTAATGAATTTCAGGAAGCTGAAATTCCTGAAAAACCATCAAAACTAGACCATAAATGTTATCAAATCACCCTTAAATTTAACCGTAAAATTTAAATAACATATAAAAATATACTAGTCTGTTTAAAATAAGAAAGTGGGTTGCTCAACCCCGTATACCGGGGGTTGAGAGAACCACTAAAATTGTAGAAACTTCCAACAATTTATGCTTCCAATATCGCATTCTCTTAGCTTATCCTGTATATAATGTACAACACAGTTGGCTGCGCTTTTTATAAATTTCATAGAGTACGAACTAATCTACGACTACTACAAAGCCAACTATGTTTACGTAAATTTGTGGAGTAAAAAGGGATAATTACCATCTCTAGATTTATCAACTTTCTTATCAACATTATCTGAAATTTGCTGTTGTTGTTGTTGATTATCAAGAAGGCGATGTTTCTTATCAATATGTTCAATTAAATTGTGTTTCAATTGGAAATTCGCATTACAATGATAACAAATAAAATTCTCTTGTAATTGTTCGATTTCGTTGTTTTTACGTAATAAATCCGATTTTATACACAATTGATGGAATTTATAAACATTCTCTAATTGTTCTGAACATAACGAACAAATTTGAGAATCCATTTGCCATTCCTTAAACAAAACAATTATTGTTATAAAATAAACAAAATATAACCTCAAATTCAATTTGCATCAATTTTAATTGTAAATTGTTTGATAAAACTCACAACTTCTGGTACACATTGGCGTAATTTAATTATAATTGGAATATTATTGTGGTCGATTTCATTCAAATTTCGATAAAATTCGTCGTTTTTCAAACAAATCACACAACCAAACAACATTGTTATCAGTTCTTACAACAATCACCAGATGGCGTCAGCTGCAATAACTGTCATTGACTCAAATCAATGTTGCCAAATTTATTATAACTATTATCTTTTACAATTATTATAAAAAATAGTAATTTAGAATTTTGATATAATCTATTCAATAGAATTACTAATTATAAGATTTTAATAAATTTGATTTCGGGATAATATAAATTTATATTATTATTATTATTAGTTTAAAACAATTAACACAATCGTACAACATTGTTATTAGTTACAATAATACTCGTCAGATGGTGCTAGTTCTATAGACTGTCAATGACGCAAATCAATATTGCCAGATTTATGGCAATTATTACATAAATTCTAAAGCAATTATAAAAAAAATTAATTATTTAGAAATCAAATAAAATCTAATTTAGTGGTTTACTAATTATACGGTAATCTCTAACATTTGGATTTTTGTTTTGATTTCAATCTCTATAACTGTTATCGAAATGAAATCTGACAACATTGTGATAAACAATGATAAGGGAATTATAGAATTACGAGGGGATTATAAAAATTATGTTTGATAACGTAATAAAAATTATACAGTTTTATATAAAAGGAATTAATAAATTTAGTGAAATTTCAATTAGTTGTATATAATTGATAAAAAAAACAACAAAACAAAACATAACCTCAATTATTGCTATTTAAAATTTAAATACAGTACAATAATTATAAACACCAATCTTGTTATTGTTAATACAGTAGAAATAATGTCCGATTTTTTTGCTGAACATGCTCAATTTGTTGCCGTCCCAACTGATGAGTATAAAAATGTAATTAATTTATTGATTAAATTGTTAATTAATTTCGCTTATTGTAGAAGACAACAACAACAAAGACGACGGCAGTGGTTAGATGGACGTACTGTTATACTAATTACATTTATTCTTGTACCAGTTATTGTATGTTGTGGTATTTATATGCTAATTATAGGAACCAATGGACGTCTTTTATACCCGAAATGTTGTACCCCACAAGGTAATTCATGTTTGATTTTAATTAAAAAACAGAGTATACTACGGTATTTCATCCCGTAATTGGTTGTACTTTATTAATGTAGTATCGTAGATTGGTTCATGTTTTACTAAATTTGACATTTGTAATAGTTGTTTGAATTACAAGGAGGGAAAGTGCGTGTTTGCGGAACGAGTATGAACAATTGTTCATTTTACAAGAGCGGAAAAGAGGCCTTTGTGAAACTGACAAATTGCTCCTGAAATTTCAAAATTCTCTTACAAGGAAACATTCCCAGGTGTCCCCCTCCGATTTTAATGAAATTTGGATATGTTATTCTCCATCGAATTCTAAGAGATGCATGTTTTTTTTATCGGCGGAAAAACATATCTAGGGGGTGAATATTTTAACCGGAACTATGCGAAACTTAAAAAGTACCCCGTTTGAGCCTAAACTTTGAGTGGCGATTTCACCCCCTCTCAGAATTCTATGGAGAATAACGTATCCAAATTTCATTAAAATCGGAGGTGGACACCTGGGAATGTTTCCTTGTTAGTTAATCTACAAAAAAAAGAACACGAATCATTTGACAGAGTTGTCATAATATACAAGGTGTACGACGCTATTTAAGCTCGCAGTAGCCAATGACCTTGCGAACGTATGTTAGTTTCTTGTTTCACCTAAGTAATCTGCATTACCGACACTCTCTTGTTTCAACAGATTGTCGGTAATGCAGATTACAGAGTTGGAATAAGAAGTGACCTGCGCTCATGAAATCATAGGCAACTGCGAGCTTAAATAATGTTGTTCACCCTGTATAGGTCCTTAACATTTATTACAGGTTTTTCTACCACCTTACCTCCAGACAAACACCCCATCCCCTTAGCTATATATAACATAAGTTATTAACACCCCCTTACTGGTTCCCCATTGTTTACGCCCTTTTTTGCAATCATTTTGTAAGCCCCTTTGACACCACCCCAAGCGCTAGCTCTCTTTACCTCTACCCCCAGACCCGTTTTTCTTCTCGCTTTTCAAATTTCTTTCCACGCTCACTAGTGACACAGCACCTTCTGGTGACAAAAATTGAGACAAATGATCTAGAACTGTTGTTCGGCATGTGGAAAAGAACACTTTTCACATGACAAAAAATTGACAGTTTTTGTTCAATTGTAGAAAAAAGTGTTCTTAGTGTGCAAAAACTACCAGCTAATTAAAAATTAATATTTACCCCCTTTGCTTATTAGTAGCGAATATGAATCAATCTACGACACTACGAAACGGAGCCAACCAACTACACATTTATTTACCCCTCAATTGGCCGTGACTCCGTTATGGAGTGTCTTAGCTGTGTTCAGCCATTTGAAAAAGGCATTAACAGGTGTATTTAGTAGAGTATGAGCCAATCTGCGACACTACAAAATGAAGGCAGAAACGAAATACCGTTGTAGACTCTCAGTTGTATTTTCTAACTTTATCACGATTCGTTATCATGACAACAATGAATAATCTACAGTATCTTTCGATTAAACCGTTTTATTCTTGTCTCTTTACAATTATACATACCTACGAAGGAATTGTAAAAAATGAGATAAAAGTTCTATTATAAAAAAGATTCAGCATTGTTATAGTAACGAATCGCCAAAAAATTAGAGAATATGTCTCTATCAATTATATTCTCTATCTCTTTGACGATTTGTTACCATAACAACACCGTCTCTTTTCAATTTTACATTTGATGGAATTGTAAGTAGTGAAATAGGAGCAATTGTCGATCTCTAGCGTTGTCATGGTAACAAATCACCAAAAAGTTAGAGAATACGACTCTATATTGTTTATATACCGGGAATTTACCTCGCAATTGGCTGCGATTTTATTCATGTTGTGTCGTAACTTTGTTCGGACACTTGACAATTACAAATTTAGTAAAGTATGAATTAATTTACGACACTAAATAACGTAATCTTCATTACCGGCATGCTTTTGTTTCAACAGCTCGTCGGTAATGCTAAGCTGAAATAAGAAGCTGACATACAAAATCATAGGCCACTGCGAGCTGTAATAGCGTTGTACATCCTCTATTTTAATTAAACAAATTTTAGTACCTTCATTATGGATATATCGTGCTAATATTTATAATAATTTTACAAATCAAACGATAATAAACGATAAAATTGATGATAATTACAACGATATTTATAGTAATTATAGAAAAAAACAACAATTTAATGATGATGATGATGATTTTAAATTAGTTTGTTATTATAATTTTCCAAATATTGAGAATTTCCGTGAATTATTACCGGATGAAATCGATCCATATTTATGTACACATGTAATTCTTGGTTTTGCAACAATCAAATCAAATCAAATCTATTTAAACGATGAACAAATACAAATAATGATCGATTTATTGAAATTGAAACAAATTAATACCAATTTAAAGATTTTATTATCAGTAGGTGGTGCTGATAATAATGATGGTTTCAATGAAATGGTATTAAATCATACAAATCGTAAATTATTTATACATTCAATTGTTTATTATGTTAAATTTTATAAAATTGATGGTATCGATTTAGATTGGGAATTTCCTAATCGTTTACCAAACCATGATAAACATCAACGTGTACATTTTACACAATTATTAGAAGAGATACGTACTGCAATTAATAAGCAACATAAACATAAATTTTTATTGACGTTAGCCGCTGGGGCACCCGATGTCATTATCGATATGTCCTATGATGTGCCTTATATCAATCAGTAATTATTATTATTGGATAAGGTTGAACTTTATTGAATTAAGCTAAAACTGTAAGTTTAAAAATTTTCAAAAAATTATCAGAGTTTTATAACTGACTAAGCTTCAATTGTAGCAAATTTGACAAAAATCCAGTGTGTAGTTTTTGAAAAAATGATAAAAAAACTTGAAGAAACCATCATTTTTGTACTATTGTAATCTTTATCTGAAAAACTGCCCACCAGATTTGCTTCAATCTTTTTTATTGCGTAGGAATTAGTTTAAAAAACTTCTGTATTGTTTTTGTTGATTTTGAACTTACAGTTTTTATAAAAAAAACAAGCATGAAATTGCAAAATTAAGCATAATCATGTTAATAGAAGAATTCTGAATTAAAAATCTATTAAAATTCTTATGACAACTGTTCATAATTTGGCTGACATTACGAACAATGTTTAGAAAAGAGTCCCCGGAGATGATTTTTGCAAAATTTGAACCTCGTACTCCATCGTGAAGTTGGTCAAAAAACGCTCGTTTGTAACAATCCAAAAAATGTTTCTAAAAAAGTCCCTGGAGATGATTTTAGCATAATTTGAACCTAGTAGCTCGTCGTGAAGTTGGTCAAAACGCTCGTTTTTAGCAATGTTGCAATTTTCAAATAAGTGATATGTAAGATAGCTCAAAATGGCTCATGAAACCGCCCAAAACTCCTATTCATTGTTGATTGATTGGAAACATATTTTAAGGGTTTATAGGAGGGTCTTTAGAGATCAGCTTACCAAAATTTGAACCCCGTAGATCTTTGAGAGATTAGTGAAAAACCGCTCTAATAGTTTCATGTGCGCAGCCGATTTATATAAATGGCAGCATTGTTCAGAAAAAGCGTTCTTGAACTAAATTTCCGATGGAGCTATTGTTGAAATGTTCTGTGAGAACTCCCTTCTAATCTTCCAAATATTTTTCGAACTTATCGGATTTATCTTTAAACTACAAAATTGTTGGATTAAAAATATATAGTTTGTAGGGAAGTCCTAGTATTTAATGGCCAGTTAAAAAAATATTTCAAAAACTCAAAGAAGAGTCTCTGAAGATTATTTTAACAAAAGTAAGGACCCCTAAGATATCGGGAACTGGGTGATTTTAAATATAATTTTTGAAATTACCACAGTTTCAACGGGTTTTTCATAGTCTAAAAGTGTTGAGGTCATGTAATACGTTCGTAACTTTAATATTCTTTAGACTTCAAGAAATATGAAAAAAATACAAACCAAAATTGAGAATTAAACATTAAAATGCACAAATCCTTCGCCTCCCTGTCTCAGTTATTCTTCGTTCACAATAATTTAGTATAAATTTGAAATTTTCGAAGTCTGAAAATTTGAAAGTACAAATCCTTCTCATCTCTGTGTCTATCATTGTTCATGCACAATAATTGAGAGTAAAAACCAGTGTCTCAATAGGTGGTTGTCCCGTTTGTTAAAATTAGAAACTTAAAAAAAGCCATCAAGGAATCTACGGAACGCTATTCGAAAGAAAATTTGAAAAACACTGGCACAGACTGTTCAAACTATTCAATTTTTATTTATTTACACAAAAACAGTCGGAACATCTAAATTTATCAGTTACTAGCCACACTTTTGTATTATAGTGAGTATCAAAGATATTTTTTTAATAAACAAATACGGTATCCATGAAGATAGAAATTTTTTTGACGAGCAACAGGGGAGGCGAATAACTGGTCATATTCCAATCCACGTAAAAGAAAAATGTTTCTTTTTTAATATAATCGAGATGCAAAGACGAAAAAGAAAAACAACCATTTCATGCCTAGGGAGGCGAATGACTATCTATATTTCAAGTTCTACACGATCAATGTTCGACAATTTTATTGAATTTTTCCGAAATACTGAGATGAAAAACAAACAAAAATAGTCAATGAAGATTTCAAAATTGCCGTAAGAAGTCATTTGTTGACGAACTTTCCTATGAGCTAGGAGGTTCAAATTTTAATAATCTTCAAGTATCCGACCGTTAATTCATCAAATAACAGGACTCTCTATATACTTTTAGTTCAGCACTCCTGCTCGTTTTATATGAAGTATACGATTTATAGTGCCATCTAATGTTGGTCAACGTAGTTAATTTCATTAGAGTTCAACCCTAATTATTAATTTAATTGTTTAATTGTTCAATTACTTTTAGATTTGTTGACTTTGTTAATTTGATGTCTTATGATTATCATTATTTTACAAAATTAACCCCATTTACTGGCTATAATTCACCATTATATCCATCAATTGAGGATAATGGTTTTTTTTCAAATTTCAATATTAATCATACAGTAAATTATTGGTTATTAAAAGGTCTAGAACGTAAAAAATTAATAATTGGCTTACCAACGTATGGACATAGTTTTCGTTTAATAAATATAAATAATAATCGTTTATATGCACCATGTAAAAATTATGGTAAATTAGGTATGAATGGTTTCTTTGATTATGGACAATTATGTAAATTTTTGGAAATTAATCAAATACAACCAGTATTTGATTTAGACGCAAAAACACCATATGCAACGAAATCATTAGAATGGGTATCGTTTGATAATGAACAGAGTTTATCATTTAAGGTAATTATAAATTCATTAATTAAATGTTAGCAACACATATTTTTCAATCCGGCGCCGGAAAATGTCAATTTTCAAAACAATATTTCTAATGTGTTTTCCAATTAATTGGAAATAGTATTACAAGGCGTAGGGAATGACGTTTGCCCTTTTGGGAAATTTCAATTACATTATGAATTATAGAGGAAAATGTATGAGCATATTTTTTTTTATAATTTTGTCTCATTGGGTAATTTTGTTTATTCTGCAATGGACTGATAGGCATTCACATAGTGTGTGAATTCTCCAATTCAGGTAATCTACGCTTTTCACTGTCAGCTAAGCCCAGTTTTTTGAGGTGATATCTGAGCAATGTCCTGTCAAAAGCCCCGTTAGGAGTCTTAGTTCGTTCCTCGTAGGGTCGAGAAGCTTCTTAGCCGTTCAAGAGGACGAGTAATCGATGTACAATTTCGACTCTCTTATACCCGGAATTTGTCTATTTGTCTTCAATGAAGAATTTTATTACTCCTTTTCCATCTGTAAATCTCTTTCTTCCATTAGTTTTTTGTTAGCCCATAGGATCGTTCAGGACCTACAAATTAAGCTTCAAGGCCTGCTTTCGCAAGTTTATCGGCTTGTTCATTTTCTCTAATTCCTTGCTACCCTGACACTCAAGCTAGGCTAGGGTAAGTTTATTGCCCCTTGTCAACAACTTCAGGAGTTGACGACACTTCCAGACGATTTTTGACTTAAGACTAGACCTTTAAAGCATCTGGTGCTGCCTGACTATCAGTCAAAGTATATTTGTGTATCCGTGGGGTTTGGCGCACATCTCTGTTTCAAGAATTTCAGCTTGAATTATGGAAAGGGACTTTCACAATATTACAGATGCCCTATAATTAGGACCAAATGCAATTGATCATTCCAATTTCTTACCCCATAATGGTTATCTATGACTATTTTAAAAGGGATTTCGAAGTCACATTTCCTAGGCATAATATCCGAATATTTAACTAATAAGTCTGAGTATGCAACCGTTAGATGCTGTGCCAAACTTAAGTTACTAGAAGACGTAGAAGGATGGGTTGCGCTAATTATTTAACGTAGTACTTAGGTTTTGACAGTGTAATAAATCGACTTTTCCATCGTTTGCATCATAGAGTTTTAACACTGTGCCAATTTGATTGGCGTTGGTAAATCCATTGTCATATTGAAAAAATCGCTGCACCAATAGAAAACAATCTTGAATGTCTTATTCAATAATCTGTCAAAATAACACAATCTAACAGTCGTATTCTATAACTTTTTTTAGATCCATTACCATAACAACATTGTAAATCAACAATCTTGTCCTTAATTTCATCATTTCTGTTAATTTTATCAACTACAACTTTGTATGTACCATCACTATGATAGTACTACGAAGTTTTTAAAAGTCTTCGAAGAAATTTGTCAACAATCGATACCGTAGAGATTTTAGTTGACCAAAAGAATAGAAATGATAGAATTAAAAAGACTGATTTGTATTCAAGTAGATGCTTTATCTACAACGTTGTCTTGGTTACGGTTCTACAAAAAGTTACAGAATGCTACTATAAAAGTAGCACACATTTCTACAGAGGTTTCGATTTATAAAACTGAACTCTTTTTAAGTTATGGTGAGTTGCCATATTTGGATTACTAGAAAATGTAGGCTTCCTCAGATTTCAATAGAAGTTGAGCAACTTTGTGTACTCGAATACGTACCATCCTCAAAAAACTGTTCTACTTTCAGATAAAAGCGTTTTATTTCAGGCGAATTTTCCGAGTTTTTCCAAAAATTTTCTAAAATAATTTTGCTCCCTCTATTGTTGTAGATTTTCATGTAAATTATGTCGGATATGTGAAAATAAATACGGACAAAAGTCTCGGAAAATTTTCCCATAATCATTTTCTAAATTAGCTTTTGAAATCCCACCCTTTAAATAGGTTGCCAAACTAAAGTTACTAAAAGGCATAAACAGATTTCAATAAAGTTTTAGTAACTTTAGATACTCAAGTTTATACCACATGAGGCAGAGAACTATCAGAGTACTCTATCCGGATTCCGAACAAAGCTAAGAGAGTTTCAGATACGGGCGTTCGATTTTCAGACAAATCTTCCAAGTTTTTCCAAAAATTTTCCAACAATAAGATCAACTTTTAGAAAGCTAATAAAATTCACTATAAGTTGTTGTAAATTTTATTGCTAAATATATGCAAATAACACACAAATACACATAATGTTGGAAAATTCTCTTGTGGTTTTTCTCATTTTTCAAAATTGGAATTTCCGAGGTCGTCATGACCTTTTAAATGAGTTATATACTGTGCAATTGTTTATCTTCTAACTGGAATCAAAGTTTTAACTTTTGAATCGATTTTCCGGAAAATTAACAGCTCGATTGAAAAATTTCTAGTAGATTTAGAGAGAGTGTTAAATTTACTATCGACAACTACTATTTCATTGTAAAATAAACAAAATTATCCAAATTATGGAGAAAATATAAAAAATTGTAAGAAACTATAACAAAAAGACATACACTTACATTTTCCTTTATAACTCAAAATCAAATTGAATCATTAAAATTGTTGGGAAAACCAACGAGGAAAATTGTTTTAAGTATTGGCATTTTTGCGCACTAGATCGAAAAATATACGTACTTTCAATTAGTTAAAGTTAATGAATGAAATTCTAGGCTGAATTTATACGTGATCACCATTTCGGCGGTGCAATGATCTATTCACTAAATACAGATGATCATAAAGGTATCTGTAGATTTGATCGATATACACCAATTGAAACATTTCCATTAACGAAAAAAGTCCACGAGATACTCAATGCTAATTATTCCATATTTTAGTACAAAACAATTTACTAATTCTTATTAAATTCATTTTATTAATTAATGCACTTAAAATTAGTAATAATGATAATGATAATAACAAAAAGGCTGTTACTGTGGTGATAGTTTCTCTGTAAATAAAAGTATTATAATCTCAAATTAAAATCGTGTTTGATTAGTAGTTCGATTGTTCATTTCGTGTTTTTTTTATTATTTGAGATAAGATTCAAGATAATATGAATCATAAAATTAAAATGTTCACGTTAATCGTTTTCATCGCTTTAATTATCCCAAATGTAAGTGATTTAATTGTTTTAAATATTGTAATTATTAATAAATTTCGTTTTTATTTTAAGATAAATTGTTGTAATTACACTTGTACGCCTGATGATGAATTCACAACCAATTCGACAACAAAAGAATGGAACAGTTTTATCACTCTGTTAAATGATAAGACCTTTAACCAAACATATCCGATAACCTGTTCTAATGGTAGTGAATTTGTTATTAATTATCAATCCGATATTATATGGAATGCACGATATAAGTTATATAATGATAATTTGAATAAAGCAATGAATTGTTCTTGTAATCAAACTGATTGTGGCCAAACGTATCGTGATTGTATGCAAAGCGTACGCTTATCGATGATTAACTATTTGAACGAGCAATGGGATAAAGAAATTGAAAATGATTTAAATCAATTATGTTAAAATGTTTAGTTGTAAAATTATTTATTAATAAAATTTCCTGAGTCCGCAACCAGTTAGACGCCGCAATAGAACTACAAGTGTCATTAGTAGTTCCACTATCGAGAATCAAGTCGTCATTATTCTATCATGAGTAAAATCCACCGACGTCATATAAATAGACCTAGCATGAACTCCGTTTGTTCGGAGCAAACATATACGGTGGGGAAAGGGGAAAGCGTGGTGTGAATATTATACGGTGAAACAGGGCGCATGATTTTCCA